>SNQJ01S0039895.1:34120-52418 GCA_010110895.2 Picea sitchensis
AAGTAATTAAAATATGATTTAATAATTTAAAGTAATTGAGGTTGTTTTAAACATTAAATTGAGGTTGTGTCATACAAGTGTTCGACAAATTATTCATAACCTTTAAGTTCACCAGCAACAATGTAGCAGAGAGAAGATTTTCTCTTGATCCTTCATAAAGTCATTTATTTGCCTTTTCTAATAGAGGCTCATCATAAATACCAGCATTTTTCCCATCCTCATCTGGCTGCGAAAACAAATCTTGGATCATTTGATTTTTCATATCATCTTCTTCCATGGGATCATTAACTTGATTTGTCCCATCATCTTCTTCCATGAGATCCTCATTTTCTTGGTCATGATGATGTTCCTCAACTTGTACAACATCATTTCTACTAATACTTGATGCAATATTCTGCGGAAAGTTAGAGGGCAACTCTAACTTTATAATTACAAACAATCATGCAAAATTATTGTATACTATAACAAACATTCAAACAATATATATACATATATATAATTTTATATAAAATTGACAAACTAAAAAAAGATAATAAATATATAGCTAATTACCATGCTAGGATATTCATTCGATCCACCATCAATGTGACCATATTTCCTACAATGTTTTGTAGCTGTTGCTATTAAAACTCTTATGGGACGTCTGAGGAAACATTTTTTACAAGGGCAATAACATCTACCATCACCCTTTTCACCCACTTTATTTTTTTCCCCACCTCTAACAACATTCTGCGACATTTTTCCGCACAAAAATACCCTTTCAGAACCGTTGTTGTTATAGAAAGATTGTCACAACATCTTCAAATTGTCAAATATTTATAGGCCAATTTTAGGTCACCATCGTTGCAATTGCGACGATAGTGACCTAAAAATATATATATATTTTTTTACAACTATTTATTTTAGGTCATTTTCAACTGTAAAGTTTGACTAAATTATTGTGGTCAACTATCGTCGCTTATGCAATGGCCAATATAAGGTCATCGCTTATGAGACGAACATTGACCATTATAGTTCAGTCAAATTGTAGGCGTCGAAATTGCAACGAACATGGGGTAGATTTAGAAAAAAAATAAATTCTCTTGCATGTTGCGACGAAAGAGTACTTTCATCACAAGTGGTCGTCGCAAATTTTTCAATATGTAGTAGTGATATCATCATATATCTCCAGACTCAGACTTTCCGGCCCGATTTTTCTAGTGCTGACTACCATCGAATACGCAACAAAGCCTGTCAGTATATTATCCTCAGTGATACTCTTTATTGTCGTGGGATTGACTCTATTTTTCGATGATGCCTCACATTTGATGAAGCCGAGAAAGCCCTGAATGACTGTCATTCTAGACCATGTGATGGTGACATGTCTAGGTATGCTACTACCCAGAAGATATTACGAGCTAGGTATTTTTGGCCTTATTTATTCAACGATTGTATTATTGCTATCCAAAAATTCCATGCTTGCCAAACCTACATCAACAAAATACGATCACACCCTGCTCCTCTACACCCTGTAGTTTCCGTTGGACCTTTTGTGAAATGGGGTATTGATTTCATGACATGTCACCCTCACTCGGTCAGGGGGGCATGGATACATTATTGTAGTCGTAGATTATTTTATGAAATGGGCCGAGGCAATGCCTACATTCGACAATACTAGAAAGACTGCAACACTATTCATATTCAATCACATCATTGCTCAGTTTGGTGTTTCTCAAGCTATCGTTACTAATCACGGTAGCCACTTCAAAAACTTCATGATGTCAGAACTCATCGAAAAGTTGGGTCTTCACCATCAAAACTCAACACCCTATTACCCATAGGCCAATGTACAGGTTGAAGCAATAAACAAAGTCCTCATTACCATGCTTCGACGAATGATAGGGATTCACAAAACGAGTTGGCACATGATGTTGTTTTCAGCATTGTGGGCATACCAAACATTCATTAAGTTTTCTACCAGGTTTACACCTTTCCAGTTAGTTTATGGTCTAGAATCCATCTTGCCGATTGAATGTGAGATACCATCTCTAAATCTATCCATTGAACTTCTCCCGAACACTTCTGCTGAAGAAGAACGTTTGTTGTATATTATGCAACTAGACGAAACCCGTCGCAATGCCACCCTAGTTATAGAAACCCAGAAGAAACATGTCAAAGCCCAATATGAAAAACATGTCAAGCCACGTGTTTTCTTTGAAGGTGATCTAGTTCTCCTTTATGAACAATATCGAGATGTACTAGGAGCTGGAAAATTTGAGGCTATCTAGCGAGGTCCTTATATCGTTAGACGAGTGTTGGAGAAAGGACCCTATGAGTTAGTGGACTACGACGGTATCCCTTTGAGTGAACCCTGAAATGGGATTTACTTAAAGAAGTACTATGCTTAGATCATCTGTGCATGAGTGCTTGTATTTTATTGTATCATACTTTTTGTGTGCTACTTTAGTGTGCTTTTTCGTTATTTGGTTTTTTCCCTCGACCACGTACCTTGCATTGTGCTTGGTTTCCAGATGTCGGAGTCTTCTCTACCCCACATTGGCTTCACCGATGGCACTATTCGTAGTAATAAGAACCTTTCTTCTACTGCATGGGCAATTTATGCACCTACAAATGAACTTATCAGTCTACGGGGTGTTTTTCTTGGTCATGCGACCAATAATATCACAAAATATAGTGTCGTCATCGAGTTGTTGACTAATGTTATTTCACTTGGTATCCGCTACCTAGTTATACGACTTGATTCCCAGCTAGTGGTGCTACAGTTAAGTAATGTCTATGCTATCTGAAGTCCTACTTTATTGCTGGTATATCTATGAATTCGCCTCTTGGAATGTGATTTTGATTATATCAAATATAAACACATTCCTAGATGTCTAAATACATTCACTGGTGCTTTAGCCAGTTATGTGTTAGACAGATATCTGAGACTTTCATAAAACCAATCACATATCACATGTATTATACAAAACAAAATAAGTCGGTAGAAGCCGCATATATATATATATATAACGATCAAAATTTTTACAAAAAAAATTTGTCTAAGGACCAAAATATCAAAATATATGAAGCCCGTGGCTTCTACAAATTAGCATCACGGATGACGCTCATGGTAACATACAACTACTTGGGATACCCTACTGAGAATTCAACTAAGAGACTCAGACACGCACATAGTATGGCATTGATAGCGCCTTGGGATATCCCCAATAGTGATGTCTGGGACATCCACAGTCAGTCTCTCTAAGTTTTGTTCAACTTCCTCATAGTCATCAACATCCCATCTTTCCACTGTAGCCACTTCCCATCGTCTCTGAATGGGATACATTCCTGGAGGTCAATACGGCCCCACATATGTGTCATCAAAATAAATTTTTGATTAGTCCTTGTATCAAAGACATAAAAACATTTTACATAACAAAATTTTCAAAAACATTAAAAAAAGAACAAAATGTGTACTTCTTACCTAAGTCACCCCACTGAACATTCTCAGGTGGAACCAAATCCGGATTTGCTCAAAAATCCAAGATAGCATATGCACAGCCATCGATCATCAGCATCTGGGGCCTCAACCAGTCAAAAAATGAAACGTTATATTTGATTATAGGCCCTTCTATGTGTCGAGCCATGAGGTTACACCACCTCAGCATCCTCAGATCCTGTGGGGCCGGTAAGCCCCAATCTACCTGTAGACGTAGTAGTGGGACCCTCTCAAGGAAGAATGACACCAAAAGTGACCCATACCTGAACTGCTTCAGTTTACCCCTTTTGCACTTTGTCAGTTGTCTCTTTATACTGCAGAGAACCACATCCGACCAGTTGAAAACACGAGGCTCTATGCACTCTATTGCGTATTGGAAATAGCTCTGGAGAGCCATGTGTGAAGCAGCACTCTCGACCATGTGTGAAATGGTAAACAAGATAGTCAGCAAGGTCAGATTTTGGACACCCCAGATGGCGACCTTACCCTTGCTTCTCTCATCCTCGAGAACACAATATTGGCGAACATACTCGCTCATAGGAAGTCCGCCACCTCTACCTCCGGTCAGAGTAGCATGGTATCCACCTCATGAAAACCCCATCAGAAAATAGATATCCTCGATATCTAGTGTAAGCATGTGGACCTCTACATGAAATACCTATTGATCCACATGCCACATGTGGACCAGGTACTCTAACAACCTGAGTTGGGCTCTCATGCCCGGGTACCTGAAAATTTTTAAGAGCCCACATTCTCAGAGGGAAACAACTATACCCAGATCATTTTCGGCAATAGCATCATCCTCCTCGTGTTCTATTTCCCTCCATTCCAACATCGTGATGATCAATACCTGCAATGGAGCCATGAGAAGGAAGTTAACAACTTGATTTAACCTCTTGCATAGATTTTGAAAAACAACATGCATGAAAATCCATTTTTCGGCCCTCGCAGGTGAAACTTTCACATAGCACGAGATTCTAGTAGGTGCACTGAAGCCCACCTATGAGAATCTTAGGTTCTCACAGGTCTCGAATGGCCCACCTGCGAGAATGTCTGAGCACACCCACCGGCCCTAAAATGGACTCAAACACTTAAATTTGCCAATAAAAATCAATTTTAATCCATGAAAAAGTTGAAGAATCAGAAGATTACCTCGTTGGCCGAAATTGTTTGCCGAATGATTGCTTGTACCTCCTGCAATCGAGCAAAGAAATTTCGGGAAAAAAGAGGTGTGTTGGACAAGTTTTTGACAAAGTAACCATGAAATCACAAAAAGGGCTTTTCACCCATATTCATTCACTTTTTTACTATTTCTCATTGATTTTTTATATTATTTATATTATTTTTCTTAAAAACCTAATACCCTAATGGCCTTGTGAGTATGGTTTTTCATAGGTAGGTGACCTAGAAGTCTGAACAACGGTGTACGAGTATTTTTTCCCTTTTTTCGTCCCATGTACGAATACCTTTTTAGGGTTTTGTAGGAAAAACCTCGAGCTCAGTCTTCGTTCGTTCTCACGCTCGAAAATACATGAGAACACAATGGAGTATACTTTTCTCATCTTTTCGTACTCGTCATGGTAACACAAAAATGACAAAAATAAGGGAGTATCCTTTAAGCTCTTTTCACGCTCCATCAAAACGAAAAGATTGTTGAGCGATCTTTGTTCTTGTCATGCTCGTAAAAGTATTTGAAGAAAACGTTCGATGAGAGATAGTTTATCACTTTTCGGTCTCGTCGAACTAATTTACGAAAAAGGAACTGGGAGAGTTCTCTTTAAGTGTTTTTCAGACTCTCAAAACATGAAAAACCCCCGATTTTTTTATCTTTGGACTCGTTAAACAAACATCAAAAGGCCCTTTATGGGACTGAACCACTCCTTCCTAGGGTTTGTTAATTGTACTCCGAGGGACTCATCTGAAGGATGAGCTTACATCAACAAGGATATGTTATCCTCCTCAAGATTGTGTAAAAATAAAGAGGTACTCGACAGAAATAGTGGGGGGAAATTTGGGAAAAGGATGTGTTTTGGTATTTGTATTAATGGAAGTAAGCGTCACTTTTGAACATGACACCCCCTATTCGTCATTTGAATCCTGGTTGGGAAATACATTTGTCTCTCATATGACTTACTACAAGGTCATATATTGGGTCATCTTTGAGTCAATTCTGCCAAGACCATTGTCGTGTCATTCATATGTTCAAGAGAAGTCCAAACAAGCCCTCCATTGAGTTGGCCATCTGTAGTTGTCAATTCTTACCATGTCGGCCTTCCCTGTGTCTGTTTCAAATCATATTCATACTTTGACTTACCCTAAAAATATGTTACTTATTTTGTGTCATTGATGGGGGATACATCAAGGCCCTCCTGTGACAAGTCTTTTTCCGTCAACTCCAACTCATTATCTGGGACTAAGACATAGAAATCATTTAGTACCTTAGAACTTGGATGCCTTAATGGGAGGTCTTTTTGCTTTCGATAGTGGATTCAAATTATTGGTCCCTGATCGATCCACCGATTGTTTGACTTCAACTCATTTATTCACATTCATTCTGATTGTACTTAGGTACCTTGGGAGTCATTGACATCAATGGTTATTTCTCTTGCACTTGTTAACGGTTTTCATCAATGAACGGTACTCAAGTTTTTTCTACCATGTTCAACTTCAACACATGTAATCACATGGTTAGATTCGTACTTTCAGACGATGATATTGAAGACCTTGGGTCTCATGTTTTTGGTCCAAGTTGCGATGGATTATTCATGATTTGTATCAACACAGAGATCCACTTTATATGTCGCGTGGCTATGTCCTAATCTGAGTCTTGTAACATAGATCCACAATGTATTCCTGGTGGTTGTGTAGCATTTTGATGACATGGATCCAGAGTGTATGATTGGTGGCCATGGCCTACATTTATGATTTCATTCATTTGTGGTCTGAGCATGGGAATGCCTACCTTAGAACTGGTATTATATTCTACAGATGCTTGATTTTTTGCAGGTTTCCGATTAAGTGCGCTCCTTGTTTCTGACACACACACACATTTTACAAAGTATTTTTGCTATCATGAGTTCCAACCTCATACTTTGGGGGGAATTTTGTTACACATTATTTTGGTCACTCTGGTGATGTCTCTACAGTTATGTGTTTAGGCTAAGTGATTGTTGTCTTCTTCTACAAAACATATTTTTAAGATGAGTTTGCAGGCTACATGTATTGTAGGGTGAGAGAAACCCTAATTCTCATAGGCAACCCTATACTTGAAGTGCGAGATGTTCACAGTATTCTCTATAGGTAGGGTGAGAACCTGCTTCAAAGCTTAAAAGGAATAGGATGTTACAAAGGTTCTAGAAGAGGATATTCTAGAAAATGAGTTGGTATTCGCATGGTTGGCATCCTACTGACTTCTCAGATTTAGTGGGATCATCCTCATCCCTTTAACCATCTCTCCTTCTCCTATATAATGAAAGGTTTCTCAAGGAAGAGGTTTATCAATATTGAATAGAGAATTGATGAAAGAATAGACTCAGAATTGTGTGAGGAATCATGTTCGAATTGATGCTTTAGGCCTCCATTTGTCCATCAAGCGACAACGGATCTTCTTCATGCAAGTGTGGAGTGTGTGTGTGTGCTGGAATGGAGGACCACCGAAAGGAAGCTTGCGACATTAAGGCAATCTGGTTGTATCTTCTTCTTTCATTTAATATAAATACAATGGCATGTCCCTTTCCCATGAAATCACTCTTATTTTATTACATGACTCCTTGATCACATGTTTAGGTCTTCATTGAATATATTATTATTTCTTTCACCTTGGTTGATTTCTGCCATTGTAGATCTGATATCTCAAGGCTACCAAAGTGAAGCAGGGACAACAGAGACATAAGGAAGTGATATCTAAAGGTATTTCATTTATTCCTTTTCTCGATGATAAATTCAATGATTGTGAGTTAGGGGAAGTGTCATGTCCTGTCCTGTTTTGTTCTAGATCTAGGTGGATCTAGGGAGATATGTTAATGTCTTCATATACCAATTTATCCGATAACAACGACTATACCTCTAACATGAAGATCCACATGGTGGTATTCCAACTGAAGGGGAGTGCTCTTTTATGGTGGAAGACGATCCTACCGCAACAGAACATGGTCTTCAAAGACATGTAATGGGAATTGTTCGAGGAGAGGTTCTAGGAGAGGTATGTGTCTGAGGAATTCATTGAGAATCATCTCGATGAGTTCAACGCCTTGCGATAGGGAATTCGTATGATGCCTGAGTATGAGGCTCATTTCATGGATCTTCTTCGGTATGCTTCGTACCTAAACACTAAGAAGCTTAAGGTCAATAACTTTGTGTTTGGCCTTAATGTCATCATTCGTGCAAAAGTGAGGATTTTAATGCCTTAGATGTTGCACGATGTTTTCTAGAAGGTCGTGATAGATGAGGAGGATATCATCAACAGGGGTCAGAGAAGGACTCTACCAAGACCGACGGGACAGGTGGCATTTGGTGCGCAATAGCATCATACACCAGCTAGAAATCCACAAGGGTATCAAGGAACTCTGAGAGGATACACATTCACTACACCAAGATGATCGGTGCCTCAACAATGGATTCCCTACAGAGGACCACAACACGAGCAGTAGCGTCGACCACAACAACACCAGTTAAGGCCTGGTCAGAAGAACTGACCAGGGTTTCAAGCCGATGGGTCATTAGCTTCTACTTCAGGGACCAAGAGTACTAGAAAAAATACCAGGTGTTGGACATGTGGAGAGCCACATTACCAGCATGGATGCCTAGTTGAGAGGGCCAGAGCAGCTGGATCAGTCAGACACATTACTGTAGGAGATTTGGGAAAGGCCCATCAGATTCATGCATCGATGAAAAACTGCCAAGACGAGCACCATTATACTATGCTTGATAATTCAGGTACCATCGCTAACCAAACCCATAGTATTTTGATAGATCCAAGTGCTACAAAGAGATTTATTTCTGGTGCAACACTAAAAAAAATTAAGGTAAAGGTGTTCGAACAAGATGAGTTTATCTTTGTAGAAATGGCTTTTGGAGCCATATAGAAGGTTGTAGGAAAGGTTATGGGTTATATCCTTTACCTGGGATATTTTTTCATGAAGGCCAACCTATACATCATGATATTAGGATCTTATGATGTCATGTTCGGTATGCAATGGTTAGAATCACATGAGGCGATACTCAACTATAAGACAAAACGATTGAGTTTGGTCGATGATGAGGGACAGAGATGGGTGACTGTAGGAAGGAAACAAGGAGTTTCTCTATGGTTCATCTCTTCACTACAGCTTCAGAAGATCATGCACAAGGGATGCAAGCTATATGCGATCCTGGCATTGAACGAAAAGGGTGTGGCGAAAGGACTAGAAAACCTTCTGGTAGTATGAAAATTTGCAGATGTATTCCCAGAGGAGTTACCAGGGTTTCCTCCTGAGAGGGAATTGGAATTTATCATTGAACTAAAAAATGGGATTGAACCAATAGCAAGAGTGCCTTATCAGATGTCGACCCCTAAGTTATAGGAGTTGAAAATGCAACTAAAGGAGTTGTTAGACCTACGACTTATACATCCGAGTGTGTCACCATGGGGCACATCTGTTATTTTCATACAAAAGAAGGATGGGTCATGGAGACTCTACATTGAATACCTTCAATTGAACAAGGAAATGATCAAGAACCAGTATTTGTTTCCAAGGATAGTCGATCCGTTTGATCAAATGAAGGGCATGACGATGTTCTCAAAGATCGACTTGAGATCAAGGTATCACCAGTTACATATCAAGGAGGAATACATTCCTAAGACCTCCTTTAATGCGAGGTTTGGACATTATGAGTTTACTATTTTACCGTTTGGATTGACAAATTCCCCAGGGGTATTCATGAGCTTGTTAAATGGGATGTTCCGCGAATACTCTGACAAGTTTTTTCAAGTATTCATTGACGATATTTTTATATATTCTCGGACGATGGAAGAACATGATGAACATTTGTGCTTGGTACTACAGTGTCTACGAGAGAAAAACGTGTTTGGCAAGCTGTCGAAATGCTCATTTTACCAATCGAAGATTCAGTATTTAGGGCATGTCATTTCCGACGAAGGTATGTCTATGGATCCAGCGAAGGTCGAGGCTATTATGGAATGTCATGTGCTGACAAATGTCTAAGAAGTGCGTATCTTCATGGATTTAGCAAGATATTATTGACGGTTCATCGAGGGTTTTTCGAAGATAGCAAATCTAATTACGAAATTGCAGAAGAAAAACAAGAAGTTTGTATGGATCGAGAAATGCGTCGAAGCGTTTCGATGTCTCAAGGATATGTTGACGACATCACCAATACTAAAAGTCCATGATATGGATGAGAACTTCTTGGTATGCATTGATGCATATAGGGAAGGCTTACGATGAGTCTTGATGCAAGATGATTGAGTGATCGCTTACATATCAAGGAAGTTAAGAAGGCATGAGGAGAACTATGTGATGCACGATTTGGAGTTGTTAGACATTTTGTATGCCTTGAGATTTTGGAGATACTACCTAATTAGATAAAAATTTGAAATAAAAGAAAACCACTGTGGTTTACAACACATTTTTACAGAAAGTGACTTGAACACACGACAAAGGTGTTGGTTGGAACTTTTTAGCGAGCACGATTTCAAAATTACCTGCATAAAAGGAACCATGAACAGAGTGGTTGATGCGTTGAGTTGGAGACCACACATATTTTCGGTGATACCTCTTCAGATGAATCTACGTGAAAATATTCTAACTTTATAGCATGACGATGACTAGTATAAGGAGGTTAAGGAATTTATCGAACAAAACACCATGTTGGTACCAAAATTTGAGGGATTTACTATGGACAACAACATATTTATGAGATATAATAACTGGATTTGTGTACCTCCCAACGACAAGTTGAGAATTTTGATATTAAATGAAGCTCATAGAGCAGTGTACATGGCTCATCCGGGAGTCACAAAGATGAGGGCATACCTTAAACCCCTATTATTCTGGAACATAATGAAGGTGGACATAGTCAACTACGTGGCAATATGTCTACAAATTCAACAAGTGAAGGCTGAACATAGACATCCGATAGGATTACTACAGCCACATGCTATTCCATAATCGAAATGGGAGGTCATTTCAATGGATTTAATTATCAAATTGTCATTGAAGGCAAGGAAGCACGACTCAATTTTTGTGGTAGTTGACACTCTGATGAAGAGTGCACATTTTATCTTGATGTGTACGACGTATCAATCACTTGACATAGCTAGAGTTTTCATCAGTGATATTTTGAGGTTGCATGGTGTGCCTAAGAGGATCATATCCGATCGAGGATCAGTTTTTACAGAACGATTTTGGACTACTTTTGAAGAGGCCTTGGGAACCCAACTTAACTTTAGCACCACATATCACCCTGAGACAGATGGGCAAACCGAACGAATGAATTAAATATTGGAGGATATGTTGCATATGTATGTGATGGACTAAAAGAAGCATTGGGAAGAGTTCTTGCCACTAGTGGAGTTTTCATACAACAACATTTATCAAAGAAATATGGCACCATTCGAGTTTCTTTACGGGCGACCATGGCAGAAACCTTTGAGTTGTGATTGGCTTGAGTATAGGGTCCTGGTAGGACTAGAAGCGATCCAAGAAATGGAATATAAAATGAAAACAATAAGACAAAGTATCAAGGAAGTGCAAGATTGACAAAAGAGTTATGTCGATGTGCATCATGTCGACCATAGTTATGAAGTTGGAGATCGAGTCTTCTTGCAGGTGAAACCACACAAGAGTTCGATCAAGTTTGGAAAGGGTGCTAAATTATCTCCTAGGTTCGTGGGACCTTTCTAGGTTGTGGAAAGGATGGGGCCCATGGTCTATCGACTAGCCTTGCCTGATTCTTTGAGGCGTATGCACGATGTCTTTTACATATCTATTTTGATACATTATATTAGTGATCTTACTCATGTGATTGGCATGAGTTCATTGCAGGTATCGGACGAGGGTGTTCTCACGTAGGATCCAATCCAAATTTGGAGCATCGTATTAGACAACTATGATGTCGAAAAGTCGATCAGGTCAAGGTCCAATGGGACAATTATAGTCTACACTCGGCTACCTGGGAGGAAACATATGGTATGCATCAACAGTTTCCATTTTGTTTTGATGGATAGATCCTTAGATATTATTAGATACTTTATTTATGCACTTGTATAATGTGAAACTTTGGGACAAAGTTTAAAACAAGACGGAGTGTGTGTGACATCATGCTCTTTTTCACACCTGATTGGACTTATTCTTTGAGGACACTTGCATGCAAATGATCCAATTCATTATATGATTAACTATTTCGATTATGTATTATGATGATGACGTGCATATGATGATATGTTATTTGATTATATTTGTATCGACATGTGCTATTGATTGGTTTCTCCTGAGTGTGAAGGACTTGGGACGGATTGAGGATGTCGATGGCATCCATGGACCTCCTTAGACTACAGATCGAATTAGGGAGTGTACTTTTTATGGTTTGAGTATTTATGTTATTAAATATGTGATATATGACTGGTATATTATGATGTTGATTTTGGATCGCTGACATCTTTTGTTGATGGATGCAAGCTAACAATTTCTTACTAATCAGACTTAATTTGGAGTTAAGGTGTCAGGCACAAAAAACATAGATATTGAGGGAGAGGTGTGGCAACATCCCTACCACAACCTACAAGCACTTTCGTCATGGCTCGTACTGTAGGTTAACGATTACCTAGTTCAAGAGATCCATGATGTCGTGAGGGAAGACTGAGATAGTCGCTCATGAAGATTCTAAGGGGTGCACAATAAGGAAGGATCCTTATTCCTTAGAGGCCCTTAGTCTCCCACAAGTTCGCCTGATGGAGTATTGACTCCAAGGGAAAATTTATACCAAAATAAGTCAAAAGTCGAGTGGCACCCTTGGAGCACATAATGCATCTTGAAGGGCACATCGTATAAATGAAGCATGAATGAAGACGAGTGTGATCCGAATTATTTTCGACACGAAATGAGAGCGGAGATATAATAAATAAATGCATACAGATATCGCATATATTCAATAATATAACAAAAATGTATCAGATATGAAACCATAAACATAGATATACAGTAATACATGATTTCTATTAATGAAATAAATGTACAAAGACTGTAAAAATACAGATTGAAAGACTCGTTGGAATGGTGGCATATTATCTCTGAGAAGAGAAGTGAAGGCTACTCACATTCACAAGAATATGATTACAATGAGGCTTAGAAGGTATTTTTACAATAAACAGGAATGCCAAAAAACCCTAGACATCCAAAAACCTAACCCTATTAGATGAAGCACCAAAATTCATGTGGGCCCCGTTTGGGTAAGTTAATACATCAACTTCCCATGGTCGTAACTTTTGCATACGATCTTCGTTTTAGGTGCATGATAGCCCATTGGAAAGGTATTGTCGAGGAGATTCCTTTTGGAGAAAATATATAAGGATCTTTCATATTTCTCTCCGTTTTCCCAAAAACGTCGTTTAGGGCCTCAAAATGGCCCCAGAAGTTAAAAACTGCTAAAAATAATAAATTACCAAAATTGCCAGAAAATTGTTTTGAGCCTGTTGGAAAAGGTGGGTGGCCACCAATATCCACCTGGATCAATTGTTTTCTGAATATGAATCTTGATGAGATGTTTTCCTTGCTAGAGATGACACACTACTCAATTTGTGGAAGTTTGTCACAAACCTGTTGAGGCTAAGGCTGTTCAACAAGTCGAGCTACACAAGAGTATGGTGTGAAGAAGGAATATTTGCATTTTGTTGCAACCTTGTCGACCTGCTTCTGTTGGATAGAAGGTGCTTAGGGAGAGGCTATAGTGGTTGCAGTGTCCTTATTGTTCCCCTTTTGAACAGATTGTGAAGAAGTTGAATTTTGCAGTATGAGATACTACCTTCCAGCACTCTTTAGGTGGAACAATAGTTGGAACTACCTCTGGTATTCTGTAGATAAGACCCCCTAGAGAAAAAATGACACTGCGAGGTCGAGAATCATAAATAGCATGGAGTCTCCACATATATGGCTGGCCCAAGAGAACATCACAGACATCTTGTGGGGAAACATCACATAATACCTCATCCTTAAAGGGTTGGATGTGGTATGAAAATCGACACTGCTGACTGACACGAAGATCTTGTCTTTGGTGAAGCCACCCAATGTTGTATGGATACGGATGTGGTGTTGTCAATAATCCCAACTGTTTGACGACCTCTGTTGAGATAAGATTCTTCCGGCTTCCGCTATCAACAATAAAATATTGTGGGGTCCCCTTCATCCACATCTGTGAATGAAAAAGGCGCTCCCCCTCCTCTGGATCTGTTGGTTCTTCTGGTTGAATTGTTGCGGTCGCGACAATAGTAGTGGGGTCTGCGTCGATGATCTGCGTTTTACTAGTATTTTTAGAATCAGATTCTAAATCAAGGTTCGGCTCCTTGTCTTTGATCTCAGCCACCAATAATTTTTTTGAGCGACATTCATCGGTGTTGTGCTAGGGGATTTTGTGGAAATCGCACCATTTTCTGGTGTCCTTCTTTGTCTTCCCATGACCCTTATTTTCCTGTGGCTTGGACTGGTTTTCGGGAGACTGTTTGTTAGGGTCGTCTTTGTCATACTTTGGTTGTTGTGGATTTGCAGACCTAAACTCACGTTTGTTTTGGTGCTTAAATTTCTACTCGATTTTAACAACATATCGATAAGCAACATCGAGTGATGGGATATCCATAAAATCCATTTCAATTTGGATGTATCTTTGTAGAGCCCCACAGTATTTCAGAACCAAATGTCGTTCAGAGTCTTTGATACCCATCTTGGTGCGCAAGGTATGGAAGGTATTGGTGAACTCCAGAACTTCTTGACCCCTCTCTTGCCACAGTGTGGTCCATCTCATGTACTGGTTCTCATAGCTGCCAACAGGGTAATATTGTTCCTTTATCGCATCCACAAAAAAATACCAAGTGGGCTTGGCCCCATATATTCCAGACTCCTCTGTGGAACTTTTCTCCCAGTAAGATTCCCACCAATGTTTGACATGGGGGAGAGGTTTAAGGAGTGTGAATGTGATCTTTTCCCTATCGAAAAAATGGTGAACAAAGAAATAATCGTCTAGCAGATTTAACCAGTTGTCTAGGGCGTCTACATCTATCTGACCTTCAAATATGAAAATATCAAAATTAGCCTATACCTAGAAAGGAGAGGTGCTTTCAAAGTGGTTGTTTGATGAAGATGTGCCTATTTCTATCGGTAGTCGTTGAAGGGTGTGGGAAAATTCTCCATCATTTCGTCCATCTGTCGCGTGAGAGCTTGCTCGAGCAACAGGTTTATAGGATCGTTTGTTGCGTTGTTTTTATTTTCTTCTACCATGGAGGGTTTCTTGGGCATGCGAGAGATATTGTCTTCAAGAGATACAAGCTCGAGACCCAATTTTCTATACTCGGACCTCGTAGGGGACATGCACTAAAAAAATGATGAAGAGCAACCTTCTCTGATACCATTGATCCGAATTATTTTCGGCACGAAATGAGAGAAGAGATATAATAAATAAATGCACAGAGATATCGTAGATATTCAATAATATAACAGAAATGTATCAGAGATGCAACCATAAACACAGATATACAGTAATACATGATTTATATTAATGAAATAAATGTACAGAGAATGTAAAAATACAGAGTGCAAGACTCGCTAGAATGGTGGCAGCTTATCTCTGAGAAGAGATGTGACGGTTACTCACATTCGCAAGAAGATGATTAAAATGAGGCTCTGAAGGTATTTTTACAATAAACAAGAATTTAAAAAACTTTAGACATCCAAAAACCTAACTCTAGGAGATGAAGCACCAAAAGTCATGTGGGTCCTATTTGGGTAAGTTAGTACATCAACTTCTCGGGGTCGTAACTTTTGCATACAATCTCTGTTTTAGGCACATGATAGACCGTTTGAAAGGTATCGTCGAAGAGATTCATTTTGGATGAAATATCAATGGAACTTTCATATCACTCCTCGTTTTCTCAAAACCATCGTTTAGGGCCTCAAAATGGCCCCGAAAGTTAAAAACTGTTAAAAATAGTAAATTACCAAAATTGTCAGAAAATTGTTTTGAGCCAGTTGGAAAAGGTGGATGGCCACTGATATTAACTTGGATCAGAGTGGAACCCTTGTATTATGTGGTGCATATTGAAGGGAACGTCGTTGTTTTTAACACTAGTGAGTCAATGAATCGAGGTACCTAGAAAACAATATCTCATTTTGTCATGGCTGGCCTTAAAAATAAATGTTGTATGACTAAAGTTTAATAATTATAAAATTTTCCTTAAAAACATTTTTTCTAAACCTAATTGAATTTAGAGCATAGGTCTAATTGGGGGTATAAGGACTAAAACCAATTAATCAATTAATAAAGGGGGATGAAGAAAAATCAAATTAAAAATTAAAGGAGAAATAATTTATCCAAAAAACATTAATTGTTGGCTATGTAAAAAACTTGTTAATTTAGAACTTAGACCAAAAAGGGGAAACTTAAATACAAAAGGAATGTGGAACATAGAAGGGAATCTAGTCTAGAAAAATTTCCAAATTTGAACTCAAGGTTACTCAACTAAGATTTAAGAAATACCTTATTCATTAAGGGAATGTGTGGAAATAAAGGGGCTTCGAGGAGCATTTTTAAGAACGATTTTAGGTGGGTGAGAGAAATTGGAAAATTGATTCAATTAATTAAATAATTTTCTGGTGCAACTAAGGGATCGGATGAAAAGTGTACGGGGGAGAATTTTCCTAATAAAAATTTAATAAAAAGAATTAAATGTGCATTTTGGCAACTAGTGACTAAGAGAACTCTATAAAAGAAATGGCAGCGGAGGGGAATGGAACACGTCTGGTATGCGTAAGGTTATGCTGCCAGATTTTAATCGTGACTTTAATCGTGACTGATTTTTCATGTGGGAGTTGGGATACCCAGCTCAGATAGAAAGTGGTAGCTCGACCTTGTGAGGCAATCTTGGAGCTAGCTTTCTCTGGTTTGTGTGCATGGCCCCTTTGCGTCTCGGGGAGATCAGAGGGAAGAAGAGTATACCTGGCGTATGTTGGGAGGTTCTGGTGAGCTCTGAGCAGTTAGCAAGTAGGTGTTGGACGAAGCGCAAGTACGAGACAACAACTTCAGATTCTCCAACCGTCGGTTAAGGTACACATTTTTAAATTGCGCATTATAAAATAGTTAAATCTCTGTATGTGGATTTTTAAGTAGATGGAAGTGGTATTGGTTTCTGGAACTGTGTGTGAATTTAAGGTTTCTTTGCACCCCTTTTTATTTTTTTTCCCTTGCCCTTCTCCCAGTTTTAGTTGCGTACACATCCGATTTTTTGTGTTTTGGTTTTCGAATCTTTGAGATTAGTTTCCCTTTCCACCGCCTTCGCTCCTAAATCCTTCTGCGGTGATTACTATTACTCTAGAGATAAACTCTTATGCCTTTTATAAATGCTCCTGTTACGAATGCTTAACCTTCCGCCAGCATTCTTTAGTCTCTGCGAGGGGTTACCCTGTTGTATTTGATTTCTTTATGCTTTAAATTTTTGTGCTTGGTTACAGTACTTATGTCGAAGACTGCTTGTAAAAAAGGCCTTACTGTTTTTATACGCTTCGATAATAGTTTCTGCTATGCCCTTGGTTGGCATTGAAGCGTATTCTTTCTTTCGCTGCCTTGCTCTGGGTAGAAGTATTCCGGCTTTAGCTTCCAATTCCCTCGCCCTTTACCTCACTCCTCACCTTGGTTGTTGCGATTACACTGTGCCCATCGCATCAAATGTGTGTTCCTTGCGCGTTACATATGGTATCATTGTGTTCATCCCTGTGTTTTATTCTTAAGACTCGCCCAACGCATCCACTGTGTGTTCCTTGCGCGTTACATATGGTATCAATGTATTAATCCATGCATTTTACTCTTCAGACGCGCCCAAAGCATCCACTGTCTGTTCCTTGTAATTTTTCTTTAGAGGCATGCGCCCAGCTCGGATCGTTTTCGGTGGCAAGGAACTTCCCAATCACTAAATTATTCACGCGGATGGGGAGGGACAGAACGTCCAACGCACCATCTCTTTATTACCGTGACTTTACCCTCACGTTCTACTTAGCCAAGATCTGGATTTCCGCGTGGAATAGGGCCTCACCTCGTAGCCGACTCTGCGTTTCATGTCGCTGCCCACCTCCCAATCCGAGATCCCTGCTCTCAGAGGTAAGTTGGCTCGCTGTCATTCCATGGCAGTCTCCAGGATTTTCGTCGTGCGCCTGTGTGGTCATGTCGTCTCTTAAGGCGGCCAATGCCCAACTCTTGCCTACGCCAAAAGCCTGCGCTTCTTTGTTCCTGAAGGCGATATGTTTATGAAGTTACACGAGCCTGAAGGAGATATTCTGATCATTCTGTTAAAATTGATATTCCAGTTTAAAATTTTATTTTAAAATCATTCGCATTTATTTTCCTTGATTAGTTAATAGTAGAAATGGATTAGTGGAGGGAGGGGATAACTCAGACCAGTTGCGAGCTCTTGCATGTTGTTAGGTTTTAGTTCCTGAATGGTAATTATTTTTCTAAATATTTCAATTATAAATTGCCCTTTTGGATATATTTTTATAGCGGAGTAAAATTTTCCTTTATCCTTTCTTTTAATTAGATAGCTAATGAGTTTTTCTAAATAAAAAG
>SNQJ01S0039896.1:11406-30994 GCA_010110895.2 Picea sitchensis
GTGAAAGGAAATTCAGTAAAAAGGGATAGATAACTTCACCGGGGTACTGAACAGGCCCACTGGCAGTGAAGCAATATCTGAGGTGTCTGTAAGGTTGTCATACTTATCTATAACTCTATTCTAGTTATCAATTTTTCAAAACCAGATATTCATCTTAAGTCAAAATAGAGCTTCCTAGTTTAAAAATTATAAATTTTATTTCGATTGATGCAAGATGAAATATTCATAATCTGTTGAGTTTCTAAAATATTGTTCTAATCATCTCAATACTAACTCAATTTTGGAACAGGAAGGACAATTTTGAAGAAGACTATAACTGAATTTCAAATAAATGAGAAGTTTTGAAAAGGTTTTCAAAGACTTTATATAATCTCTTTTCCTTCTCCTTGATCAGTTTATCAGAGATAAACCCTTGACACCATTTACCCAATGAAGGCACTGAGTCTGCATGTTCTCCTCGTCCCGCAGGGAGACGAGGTCCCCAGTTGGAGCCTATGTTGAAACCTACCTTGAATTTTTTATTCTTAAGGATAAAAGAGTTGTGATTTTTGAGTCTTTGCGTTTTTCAGATTTCTTAAAACAAGAATTTCATCACCTATAAATTCGCGATGCCTTTTATTCTTTATCTTTGGAAAAGGAACGGAAAAAATCTAAACGAATATAAGTTTTCCAACACTCTTTGAAACAATATTTTAAACGGGCAGTAATTTAAAATTTACGAATTTTAATTTAAACCTAAAAAAAATCGGGATTCAGAGTTTTGCGTAAACAAATGTTTGATGCAAATTGAATTGTGAAACCCCGATCCCCGATTTCCCGATACTTTAAGACTTATTTGAAACATAAATTACTTAATTCTCAATTAAAAGGGTTTAAAGGTTAAGTTAATCACGTCACGATATCGGGATTCGCGGTTTTATAAGATCAAATAATCTTGTCATCGTGTTTCCCGATTTCCCGATTTCGCGATACATTTAATCCTTAAGTAAAGTTTTGAATTAATCTAATCACTGCTAAGAATGATTTAGAGTTAAATAATTACATCGCGATATCGAAATTCATGGTTCTATTAGAAGCATGTTTCTTGTCATCAGATTTCCCGAAATCCCGATCCTCGAAATCCCGACTCATAATCCACTTTTGAAATAAACTATATCTGTTTAGCCTTAATCTTGATTACTGGGTTGATTAAGATAAGTTAAAACATGTTTTAAAGAAACATTTCATTGCCATTTCGCGATTTCGGAATTCGCGATTCCATGAGAGCACGAACTCATGTCATCAGATTTCCCGAAATCCCGATTCCCGATTTTCCGATTAACGAAATCCCGAAAAGGTCTAATATCGATTAATTAACATAATACAAATGTTTTAATTTGAAATAATACATTGCGATTTCGGCAATCGGAGTTCATCGATGACATATTTCTTCGACATAAAAAGTGTCGAAACTACGAAAATCAGGTTTTCAAATTTAACTCAAAATCAACGCTAATTAATCATCTTTCTAAACAAGGTTTAAAGTTAATCTTTCTTTGAATGTCCATTAATGCGTCGTTGTCCGATTAATTAAGTTTCTATTATATTTGAAAACACCGAGAAATCCTACGTACATGCATTAAATGAATATCTTCGAAAATATCTTTGGCATTAAGAGATTTAATTTCGTAGCAGAGGTACAATTCTCAATATTTTTATGATATATTCGAAGTGAAAGATCGAACGTCTGTATTTCCATTTCAAAGATAAGTTTTCTTATCCACTCTTTGTGACAGATTTCCAATCTTAACACAGAGCTATGGCACCCAAAAAAGCTCCGAAGAAAAACGAAGACCAGCCAGAAGGCGATATCATTTATGATACTACTCCACTCGGCGTACACTCTGTCAAATCATGGACTGGAATTTCTAAAAATTTGGAGGATGAACTTAAATATGCAGCCACTGATTCGGAAAATCACCTCCGAGATATTGCCGAGTCTGAGCTTCATCAGGTTGCTACGCGTCCGAGAATTGTGTCATATACTGATATGATTGGCTGGGCACTGGGTAAAGTAGATATCCCAACAAGAAGCATTCTGAATGAGAAATGAGCTGTCATCGGTTCAATATTTAGGCCTGAACACATTCAAGTAATGTATAATCTCTCACCCAATTATAGACACACCTTTAATTCTGAGTTTTTAGCCGAATTTCAAAGAAAAGAATGCATTGAAGCAGGTCATACATACCCTGACATGATTAAAGGATGGGCCAGGGATGAAAATAATTTTAGGGCCGATGTACATGGGATTTATGCCACAGCTTCCTTAAATGAATATATGGTTTATGTAGCAATGATGTTATGTAGACTTTTCGGGAGAAAGGATCCCTATCACTTTCATGCAGACTGGACACCTTTCCTAGAGGAAGTTTCGGAAGGACGCAGTTTCAACTGGCATAAAATTTTGTCAGATAACCTCACAAAAGAGGTTCCAAAGTATAAAGAATCCAAGTCAAAAGGACAACCTGTGTCATTTTATATGTTATCTTATATCATGGATGCCATTTGTTTTATGACTCCTTTCCCATTAATGAATTGGAGTTGGAATGTTTCTTGCCCAGAGCCTGTTCATAAATACCACTCAACTCTCTGGGAAGAAAATGCAAAAGATCTTTTTTATGATGTTTTCCATTATGTAATTATCCCTCTGCACAAAATATTCTTTGGTTGTGAACCCCCTTGCATTTCTGACGCAATCATAGAAAACCTCAAATCGGTTGTCGACTGGTTTATTGAGGAAAAGTTTTCCTATGTTAGGGTTTATGGCTGTTCCATTCTGCCTCACGCGCTCCCGAAATTCTTACCAGATAGATTGGTATGCAGAGAAGTGGCTTATCAGTTAGCCAAGGGTGGTATTGGGTTAGAATTAAAATCCCTTCAGAAAAAAGCATGGCCATCTTTCCCTGTTCATATCGAGAAATTTACTTTATCAAACATTGGTCATTCTAAAGCAGAGGCCGAGTCATTGGAGGAAGTTAAGCTAGTAGACATCGAGCACATGAAACACGACCCTTATCAAATAATTAGTCGGCATTACATACATTGCAATTTGAAAGCATATGAACATGAAGTTTCTCTTTATGATTATATTTTCTGAAATATTAAATCTTATGAAGAAGTGCAGAACATAGTGCAAGCCTTGTCACCTGACTCACAGGTGGGGTTTGCATCTTTTCAACGACATGGGCGAAGCTGCCTGCCGAAGATTTTACAAGGTGAAATATCGACTTCATTTCCAGAACATGAAGAAACCCCTCCAGGGTTTGAAACTGATACTCACGATAAGTCAAGTGACAAAGACAAGTTGAAATATCTTGAATTACCTCCTCAAAACACAGAGGGTTCTCAAATAAAAGAACCAGGGACAGAAAAGGGAAAAGGACTGGAAACAAGTCCCATAATTCTTGATGACATTCTAGAAAAGATTGGAGGAACTGCTTCAAAGGAACTTGGCAGTCCTATTACAGCTTTGAATCCACTACAGTCTACTTTCGGAACCCCTCATGAAGGAGTTCTATACGTCAGCGATCTGGAGCCAATTTCAAGAGATGAAATCCCCCCATCTGATTATTTTTTCAGCAAAAAGCGAAGAGCTGTTTTAAAACAAGAAATTCATCATGTAGGAGAAAGATCAATTAAGAAGCATAAAGTCATTATCGATGGGAAAAAACTCAAGGATGGAGAATTTGCTACAGAGTTAGCAGGAACAATGGGTGTTATAACATCAGCTAATATATATTCTGTAGGAATCCTAACAACTATGCTTGAACAAAAAGATCAAGAAATAACCCAGTTGCAAGACAGACTGAAGGAAAATGAAAGAATTATTGGCTGGGGGATACAGAAGGGTCTAGAACAAGCTAGACTCAAAGACATGCAAGAAATCCAAAAGTTGAATAAAAACTTGGATGAGGCAAAACACATGATACARGTTACTCAAGAACAGGTTCAMAAGCTGGGCGACRAAAATRAATTTTTGCAAGATAAGATTATTTCAATTACTAACCAGGTAATTGAAATCGAACATTTCAGGACGCAAGCATCAKAGATATATGCAAAAATAGAAGAGGAACAACASAAAGTATYYTGCAATCTRGAAATAATCYAKAACTATTTTCARGAATCAAATAGGTCCATGGAACAGGTGTTCCAGAAAGAAAGAGAAGCAAAAGCAGCGAGGACTACTTTTCAGAAAGCAGTTACTTCTTCATTAAAAGATGAAATTGGAAAAAATCAGAAATTATCTATTTCTGAACAGATGAAAGGGGATGTAATGATAAAATTCTAGGAATCGAAATTGGCAGAATATAAAAGAATCACAAAAGAAGTTAACGAAGACTGCCAAGGAATCTTTAATCTTTTTGAAAACGATTCATTAAATATTGGGGCAGATGATTGTTCTGGGTTATTAGGCGAAATCAACATTGCCAGGCATCAACTAAAGTCAAGAGAAGAGCTCGAAGAAAGGAAAGAAGAAATTTCAAATATTAAATTGGTCAACATTGCAGAAATAAATAAGTGGATGGTAGCTTCAAGTTTAAGATTAGAAAATGTTAAATTCACAGAGAAAACAATAGAAAGTCAGTTGCCAGACTTACAGAGAAGATTTTTCTCTTTCGAAGCAAATGAGATACCTGAGGCTCCCAGGATCTTAGTAAACTTTTTGGGAAAATGTGTTCAATGCGTTGAAGCAGAGAAAGAAAGTTCGTCAATGCAAATTTAAAACTTTTAAAATGTTTTTATTTATTAGAATTTTGAAAGAAATTGTAAATGGTTGACATTATTTTATGTAACCGTATTATTAGGGAGTTGGTTAGTTATAAACAAGAAACTCTGACAGAAATGTATAAATATAGTTTCAAAAGACGGAGCAATGGCTTCAGAAATTTTGGGGAGATAGCCATTTTTTGTAAATTCAGTTTTGAGATTCATCGGAATGAAAATTGCAAACAAGATTCTAGATCCTGCAATTTTGTAACTATGTGTCTTCCCCTGTTTATCATGCTTTGTTAAATTTTCCTTTTAAAGTGTTTGTTCTAACAAGTGAATCAATTTGAATTTATATACATTGTTGTTTATTATTTCGGATTGGTTTGGATGTTGAAAGTATTACAGTCTTTCCTCTGAAATTACTTTAGTAATTTTAAGACCTGTAAAACCTTTTGTTCCTTAATATTTAACTTTGTTAGAAATCTTGTTCTTCTTTCATCATCGTTAATTCAAATATAATATTCTTTCTCGATAAAAGCCTTATATTTCCCTGTATTGTGTTTCATTTTTTACAAAATTCAAAAATTGTTACAAAACCAGGAAACGACCTTGAATGTGCTTTTACATTACTGTTATAGATTTTAAAACTGTTTCCATTGATATCATCTCTGGAAGTCTGAAGTAACCAATTGATTAAAAACCCATTTTATAAACCTTTTTAAACTATATCATCCACGATTGTCCCTAATAGCATACAACCTAACGTAGAACCGGGCCTTCAGGATCAAACCAGCATTGCCCTAAGTTTATTTAATACTATTTTACAAATAGCAACCATAGGGCTGAACTAGAAAGATCATGGGCTGCTATTGAACGTAACATTAGTGTCCAAGAGCAACAAGAAGCGAGACAGAGACAGTTGAGAAACTAAATCTGCTCTTATCTTTCTTTAACTCCTTAATTCCAAATATTTCCTTTAAATTATTTTCGGATGCCTTGACGATATGTTTTATAGCCTTAAAACATAAACTCAGGAACAAAACGCACTATGCCATGAAATGTGCATACAAAAATGATATTAAACAACTCACCAAATTAAGTACATTTTAATTTACATTACAATTGGGTTCGGCCTTAGGGATATTACAATCCCCTCCCCTTATTTATGCAGTGTCCTCAGTGCATCATGTACACATATACAACAAAATTTCAAAAGTACTCAAAAAGATGCTGGTATTCTACCCGCATTGCATCCTCATGCTCCCAAGTAGCATCCTCAGGACTGTACCAAGTCCATTAAACCTTTACAATCTCTATGGCTCAATTCCAGAGCTGTTTGATTTTTCGGTCCAGAATGCGTACCAGATGCACTTGGAAAGCACCTTCTTGCTCCACCTGAATCACATTCCAATCAATAACATGATTAGCATCAGGTATATATTTCTTGAGCAAAGATACATGGAATACATTATGAATAGACATAGATGCAGGCAATGCAATCATATAATCTACTGGACCAATCCTCTCTAGGATTTCAAACGACCCACAATAGTGAGCTGCCAACTTTGAATAATTTCCCAATTTCAGAGAACTTCTGTTGGCCTTCACTGTCAAGAATACATGATTACCCACTTTAAATTCCCTGTGAGTTATGCCCTTATCAACATAAATTTTCTGCCTGTCTTGGGAAACCTTTAATTTTTTATTTATTTTTATCATTTTCTCCTCCATTTCCCTCAGAAAATCTGGTCCAACCACTGCTTTGTCTGTTGGGTTATCCCAACTTACTAGTGTGTTTCACTTTCTGCCATAAAGTGCCTCAAATGGGCTCATCTTTAGAGATGCTTGGTACCCATTGTTATAATCAAACTCTACCAAGTGTAGGTATTCTTCCCATTTTGATGGTTTATCCATCACATACATCCTTAACATATCTTAAATCACTTGATTTACCCTCTCTTTTTGTCCATTTGATTATGGATGATAAGCTGTGCTAAAATTCAAATTTGTTCCAAATCCATTAAATAATCCCTTCCAAAATTTTGAGGTAAATTTTGGATCTCTGTCAGACACTATTGTCTTGGGTATGCCATATAATCTAGCAATTTCCTTCATATAAACATCAACGATGTTGGCTTCCTTGTGAGTGAGCTTAACTGGAACAAAATGGGCAACTTTAGTAAGCTTATTCACCACTACCATGATATAATCATGTTGTTTGTTTGTTCTGGGAAGTTTGGTGATGAAATCCATTGTTACAACTTCCCACTTCCACTCAGGAATGGGTAATGGTTGTAGCAAACCAACTGGGTGTCTATGCTCAGCCTTTACTTTTTGACATTTCAAACATTTGACAATAAAATAAACAACCTCTTTCTTTATTTCTGGCCAATAATATTGGCTATTGACAGCTGCAATAGTTTTCTGATAACCTGGGTTCCCAACATAAGGTACATTATGCATTTCTCCCAATATCATATTTTTCAATTCCTGAGAATTTGGTACATGAATTATGCCCCTGTACATGAGAATTTCATCATTATCTAGCTTATATTTCTCAATTTTGTGCTGCAAAATACCTTGCTGTAATTTTGCCACTAATTCCTTGTATTGCAAATCTGATTTGGCAGCCTCTGTAATTTTGTCTTTAAAATATGATTGGTACATGTTAAAGGTTGTAGCATGCAATTCATGTACTCTTCTACTGAGTGCATCAACCACTTTGTTCTCTTTTCCCTTGATATGCTTTATATCAAAGTCATATTCACTTAGAAATTCTAACCATCTTGTTTGCCTAGAATCTTAACTGTCTCATCGTTGATGAAAGATACATACTTCAATAGTTCTAAAAACCTTCTTTCATATTCATCAATGGTCATACTCCCAAGTTTGAGTTCAAATAACTCTTTCATTTTCTTGTCATAATATCTCTTAGTCAAGTATTTCTTCTCAAAATACTTCTTGAATTCCCTCCAAGTAACACTTTTCTCTTTAATGTGCTGCACCTGCACAAGATGATCCCACCACATGGATGCCTTTCCCTTGAGTTCATAGATGGAAATTCTACCTTCTGCATGAGAATAATAATTATGCAATTCAAAATACTTTCTCATGCAACAACCATGTTTCTGCATCTTCATCCTTCTTGTGCTCACCATCAAACGTAGGAGGTTTGATTTTGTTCATTTCTCCTCGTAGCTTATCCACCCCAGACCTCTTATGCTTCCTGAAAGGGGATGGAGTTGAGATTATATGTGATATCTTATTGGAATCCCTTGGGGAGTGGTGGTGATGTCTGCTAACACTTCTGGTTCTTCTTTTTTCATCAAGAGGCCCGTGACTTCCATATTTGATTGAGCTACTCTCCTTGTCCAATTTCTTTTCTATTTAGTTCAAGCCCTACATTAACTTCATGTTGAAGTCATCCTGCTTCTCCTTGGATTTCATAATCCTTTCATTATCATCTTTATGGATTTGTACATCCTTTTGCAAAGTTTTAATGGTCTCTGCCATATTCATGTTTTCATTCCTTTCATCTCCATGTCCATTGGAGTTTGTTCCTTCAATGCCCAAATGGACATCCATCCCTCTAATCTCATATTCTTGACTCTAATTACCTTGTGTCTCTTCCATTACTATGGACTTTTTTTTGATTCTGATATGATCTAGTTGTTGTTAACTATGCAAAATGTGCAGCCAACAAAACTTTATCAGGCTAACTGTTTCAACATTTTTCATGAAAATATGAACCATTCTGGTTCAATAATACATATAAAAATTCTTTCTTCTGATTTCGTGAAACATGGAATACCCAGATCAATTTTCTGGGTGGATAATTATATTTCACTTTCCAACACCTTTCCAACACCTTCTCCCACGCTCAATTCCGAGTCTTGAGCAGAAAGTTATGGCTACTTGAAAATTGCCCATTAATTTTCTTGTTCATTTTTCAACTTGGTGCAACTCTGCACTATAATCATGCATTTTTGCACCTACTCATTTGTATTTTTCATGGTATCTCAATTGGGTTTCCTCATATACATCTTATGGACATTCTGTCCAAGTTTCATCTCTTTCTGGGTTTTGGGATGCTAGTTATAGCTTGCTGAAATTCCAAACCAAAATACCATACTGTAACTGGTATGCTACAGGTTCCTTATTTTCCATATTAAATGCTTTTAACATGCCCATAAATTTAATTCATATCTTGGAATGAATTCTGTGGTTCCATATCTTTCCATTGACTTCTCCCGCACCTCAATCTATTTCCAGAGCAGAAAGTTATGTCTCTTTGAAGTTAGTTGGGTCTTAAAATTTACCTTTCGCCGTTTGTGTTGTAACTTTCTCAAAAATGCTCCATTTGAAGAACAGTTTACACCATTAGAAAGATCTCTCCGAGATATTTTATTTTTTCTATAGAGACAGAGTGTGCCTTGGCACACTCTGTTCTCGTGGTTTTTGAGTATCTAGAATGTTGTTAAGGGCCTAAAAAACGCACTGCAAAACGATGACGTTCAAATGATATAAAACGTCGCAAAAAATTGTTGGTTTTCTGTTGTTGTTCACCCTTCAAACAACTTCGTGTGCAAAAATTTCAACCTGTACACCCATATTTACCATGCATAGAAAAATCACAAGGTAAATCATGCTTCATGCACTTTCAAACCACTATTTTTCACTTCTCTATCGTGCCAATAACTTGCGTGCACCACCTTTGTGTCGTGTGCCAATATCCACCGCGCACAGTTTTGGTTCTTGCACTATTACTTGTTGCACACAGTTTTCTGTATCTTGTGCTGACATTCCATGCTCATTGTACTCTATGCATTGCACCATGCTAGAGTTTATTATGTCTCCACCGCACACTAGAACTCTGCACACACCACTAACTAAATTGTTGCGTGACAACATATACCCACATTGCACGCGCACCAATAAAACTCCTTTGTGCTCTGCCAACACTATGCACACCACGCATGTCATTATTATGTGTGTGCACACCACGCAATGCTAAATTTATCGTGCGGTCATGTACATCAACATTTTCCTGCTCGAAGTCGAAATTTAGCGCGCACACCCGCACACTAACATTTTTAAGCGACACCAAAATTTAGCGCGCACACTTGCACACTAACATTTTTCCACGCGACACCAAAATTTAGCGCACGCACCAGCATGCCAATATCTTGCCGCATAGTGCTGAATTTTACCTATCACAAGATTTTCACTATGCATCATGCATTTTTAGTGCGCCCACTTGTGCACATTCATTTTTATGCGCATCAATTCCTCGTGAATTCCGCTGCAGAAATTGGGGCTTTTGGCTTAACTTTTCCCCCCAATTTACCATAGATATTCTACAACTATGAAATTTGTTCAATTTCACCTCGATAACACCAGTTCAACTTATGCAACAAAAAATCCTTGTAAGTTGACATTTCTGGAACAAACTTATCCAAAATCAATTCGCAAATTGAGAATTTTAACCACTAAACTCCCTCCATCTATCATGGCTTCACTGTAACTTCAAATTGGACCCATTCTAGATCCGAATTTTCTAGAACATATATTAAATCAGGAATATCTCATCACTTGGCCAAATTTCTCCATTTTCTCATGAATTTTATAATAGGAAATAGGGCTTTTCCCCAATTCCTCCCAATTGTTGTTACTTTTTACCATGGACAGTCTAGAAATTGAAATTTGGCCACATCGAAATAAATTCTCTGTAACATTTCTCTTCAAATCAACTTTATTGGCCCATCCAGGATCATTATTGAAAACTAAAGCTCTGATACCATATTGTAACGTCCCTGACCATCCATGCCGGGACATGCTATGCCAAAGAACTCTTACTGTTCTCTCTGCAGAACATATTGTAACATACCCAACATCCAACTGAGCTATGCCACATAGATTTGTTGAACTACATGCAAATAAAATATATACACACAAAACTCTTGTAGAAACATATATATAAAACGTAAACAACCAAATACATATGTAAATGCACAGATTCACACTGAAATAACAGTAAACATATACATGCAACATATACAAGAAATACCCATAAAAATAAACATAGTTATAACCGCACATATGACAACCCATAAAAATAGGCACGTAAATAACAATGCAACATGTAAATTTATCACACAATTGACACTTATCTTGGTAAGAATGTCACCAACTGCGTGCAGACCATCCACTAACCTCCTAGCCTTGGACCACATTGTTCATCACTCTCAACTGTGAGTCACCCCCGAGATGGGACTAAACTCCACCCGGCTAAAAGGATTCCTAACCAGGCTAAAGGCTCATAGACAACATGAAAGTCTCTGTCTCAGGTGCCAACTCAAACTAACAACCTACAGTCCCTCATTCCCCACATGCCTGTCCCACCCAGGAAGTGTGCCCCTTCTCTACTCAACATTCCTTCGGCTTCCCCACTTCCTTTCCAGGCTTCAACAACAGGTGGGATAGGAAGTCTCAGAGCACTGTAGCTACATTTTAGCACCTTCAAGAAATTAATTCCTAGCAATTGTCTCACCCAGATAATTTCTCATGGTCTTGAAAACCCACCTCTTCAATATCCCACGAGCCTAACAACCCGCTTCTTCATTCTATCTCCCAAGCTAACCAGATATAGCAACACAAAATGGCTATGGATACAAGTTCAGGTACAATCATGAAGATACATAGGATAACTCAATGGGTGTGTGCATGCTCATGGATGATTGACTGGATAATTGAATGGTGGAAGGAATGATGGAAAAGACGGAAAAATAAACTAAGTCCCAACAATATGTATGCATGTCCCCAACTTGACACTTGTAATGTTAGGAGCTACTTTGGCCCCACTTGTCCCCAACTTTATAACTTAGGATAAAACAATTATCCATACTTTATGATTTAGGAAATATTAATATAATATTCCTTTTTGGCTTAACCTCCCTATCTTATCCCTTTTCCTTAAATTTTAGCCCCTCCCTTTCCCAAACCAGTGGAGTTTAGTCCCCCATCTCTTTTATCGTGGCCGGTCTATGTGCAATGATGTATTTTATATTAATTATGAGACATGTACAAAACCAGGCGCAATGGCCTTTAACATCTAGGCCCTCTGGCCTAATCAAAACATAAGAATCCTATCTTTGAATAAATGGCTCACCAGCCTATAAAACATAGAATATACCAAGGACTCGCTGACCTCACAATTGCGCACACTTAATATGTTGCGCGGGGTATCTTGGAATCTGCAAACTTCTTCATTTTACTGTGCAATACATGCGCGCACTATGCCATGAAATGTGCATACAAAAATGATATCAAACATCTCACTAGCTTAAGTACATTTTCATTTACATTACAATTGGGTTCAGCCTTAGGGATATTACACGGATGAAGTCTCTTCTGAAAACTTTCCTCTTCCAGTGGAAACTAGCCCAATAGGACACCCTGTCACTTTCTCCAAACTTGTATTGTAGGCTTGTATAATGTCTTAGAGATTTTAACTGGGGTAATATGGGTTTTATGCACATGTTTAATAATATTGATGATGATATGTGATTGACATTGCTATGATCCCTATGACTTATGAGCCCATGGAGGGCGTAGCTGTTGATGTGCAGGATCATGCCCGATGGACAGGTACCATGGTGGACCAATAAAAATGGGGAGATGGTCAATTCAGACCTCCATGGGGCTGAAGATCCCACCATATGGATGAGGAGACCCCAGTAGGGGGAAGAGACCAAACATAGGGGTTTGTATAGGAGAGAAGGAGGATGTCTTGCAGCACCCCGATAGAGCTTGACCTAAGGGGATTGTGCCCCTTTCAGTGGAACGTTGGCCTTAGAAGGCATGGGACGTCACCCTTCATGACCATGGTGTCACCTAGCAGCATGGACGCTTTGGGAGATAGCTGGGGCAATTTTGGCACATGTGGTAGGTTGGAGAAGTCGAAGGAGGGCTAATGTTTTCCTCTAGGATGCTACATTTTTCCTAGAAGGGGCTAACGTCACCCTAAGAGGGCATGACGTCATCTTATTTTGCTTGATTAGGGTTTAATTTAAGCATTTAATGTAAAACAATATGATTTTTAGTATTTTGGCCTTGTCGACCTTTTTATGACCTAAAAGTGAAATTAGATCATGGTACTGTATAAATTGACAGTTTTTACTCTCATTGTTTTAGCATCTCTGACTCACTCATTAGTGAGGTCTTAAATTTGCGCTACACTTGGAATTCTTGGCTGAAATTTTGAGGCGCACTTGTTGAATGAAGTCTTTATTTGGCGTTTTTGGCGTTTATCTTGGTGGAAGGTGTTACAACTAGGGTTTGCTACTTTATTTCTTGGTTAAATGTAAGTAAATTTCTGCAAAACTTCTTGAATGAATGGTTGTAGTGTTATTTCTCTTGCATTTATGGTAATAATTTTTTTGATTAAAACCCTAGGGGACAAGCACACATAGAAGGTCCTTGTCTCATGTCCCCATTAAGATTTTTGTCCATTTCATTTGCTGAAGTGAGATAGAGCCTTGCCCTAGCAATGCTCTACTCTTTCATGTTGAAGAGGATTGAGCCTTTCCTTAGCAACACTCAAATCTATCTTCTCCTATGCTATCCTTTTTACTTTTGTGAAACTAAGAAGGAGAAAACACATCAAGGCCTAGTTCTCCTACACCTTGATGAGCCGATTTTCCTAGGAATTGCTTGGTGAAGCCTTGCCATAGCAGAACACTGCCTACAAAACCTCTTATCTTAGTTTTATGCCACCTTTTTGAGCTAGCCATTTTTTTCCATTGAGCTAAGGAAGGAGGAGAGAGAACTGAGGCCTAGTTCCCCTACACCAAAGTGAGCCTCTCTCTCTTAGGGTTTTATCCTTGAGGCCTTGCCATAGCAACACTTCAAGGCTTGAATCTCCCTTCCTTAGTCTTACTATCATATTTGATCCTTCAGCTTTTGCATCCTCCTTTTAACTCCATTAACCCTAGGAACGCACTGATCTAAGGCCTAGCGTGTGAGTACTTGTGATAAAAAACAACTCTTAATACTTTGAAAAAAACCCTAACTATTCTAACCCTAGCCTATACTAACCCTAATAACTCATTTGATGCTGTCATCCTTTGTTATTATCATCATTGTGCAACTATCGTTTTACCTATGAGGAATTGAATGGTTGTTAAAAGACATTACTTGAATGAAGTGTTAATTGTTACATTGAATTCCATACTCTTTCATCATTTATTGAAGAAGTGATATTGTACATCGTCGTTATTATATAAACATTAACTTCATTAATATTTATTTCTCAATTTCTTATATATAAGATAATCATTGATTATATGAAGTACTAACCAAGCGAGTAAGCTTGCATACATATATTTCTTGTTGCTTTGTCTCAAGCAGGTGCATCTCCTTTTGGTTATACTTTCTCTTTATTGGTTTTTTAGCCATACTATCTACTCGGTGGTGACTTGTGAGGGGGAATTTATCTTTTAGCCTTCAATCCTTTTCCTTATCAAAACCCCAGGTCACCGGGGATGTCTCCGTTGGGCCTTACCTCCCTAAATAGAAAGAACCTTCCTATCAAGGTGACAATGGGTGGAATTGGTTCAGTTACGCCAGTTTGTCTCTTTACATCTACCGTTTATCCTAACTACAAACTATGCAATAACATTTTGGCACCGCTGTTGGGGAACACTGAGTCAAACCTTCCTCAGATGACACTCTTCGGTAAGCCTTGTCTCTAGAATCTTTATCTTACAAGCTTACTTGGAGACCCCACTTAGGGTGTTTTCCTTTATCCTTTGATAGTTTCAGGCAAATTATATGGCGACTCCACTGACCTTTTCTAGGGTGCCACCTTACTCTCAATTTTGTGATATTTCCAAGTTATGGGATCATGGCACACTGGGAACAAATGTATCCGACTATTGATTTCAAAATTTTTCAAGGATACCCAAATTAATTTGCTAAAAAATGGCTAAACAACTCTCCAAGATTTTGGGGCCTTCCACTTCCTGACATCGTAAATTTTTGGGACTATATGAGAGAGACAGAATTGGGAGGAGAGGATTCTCTTATAAAATTATTCATACTCTCTTTGTCATCCTTCTTGCAAGATTGGTTTAAGGGTTATTTCAAAGATAGGGGTATATCATCTTTCATACACCTCATCAGTGGGTTTAATGGCTTTACCAAGCCATGTTGCCAAACGTATGAAGATGCCATTCAAAACCTCATGATAGCCTTGGAGGACGAAGGATTCACCACTGAGATTGTAGGAGATCTCAAGAATGTGTATCATGTTCAATACCAAGAATCTTTTGATGTAAAAGAAGAGATTTGTGAGGGAAATTGTCAATCCCTTGAAGAGGAGCAGGATTTCTCCCATGATTCAATAGAATGCAGGGAAATAAAAGAAGTAAATTATGAGGATGAAACACTAGTAAACGATCCTCCATCCGACGAAGCTCTCCAAGATCCTATTCCTCCTACACAAAATGAAGATAATGAGTTAAGTTGTTTTCCTTTCCATATTTTTGATGATACCTTATTCTATGATTCAAACAACAAAGAAGAAATGGAGCCTCTAGACAAACTAGAATATGTAGAGGCAAGTCTTCCATTTGAAGATATACGAGTGCTTGAAGCTCTTGCACAAGAATAAGTGAGAAATGTGAGTTACATCCCTTTCCAAATTTCTAGAGATTCTCTGTATTATGATATGGAAAGTGAAGAAGTGTTGGATTTTCTAAACCATTCATGTTATGATGAGAATGATGAGTTTGTTGATAATTTTGATGAGTTCATACATGTCGACAAGCGAAAATGGGACGCTATTGGATATGGTGGGGATCCCATTTACGACATTGAGGGTCATTTCCAAAAGTTTCCTTTACCTTTATCACATGAAGTTACTAATAATTCTCACATTTGGCAACAATAAATGATTACCAATTTTATTTAGATACCCAAGGATGACTTGATACTATGCTCTCCTACTATTTTTCGATCATACCTTGAGGAATTTGATGATTGCTTCTCTGAGCACTTGGATTTTTTCTACGAAGAAAGTTATCAACCAGTGTTGTGCTCAGATCTTGATAAAAGTGAGGAAGTTACTCCCTTGAAATATGATACTTCTTATAAGACTTTACACCTCCCTTCGATCACTTTAACTCACTATGTCACTAAAGGTGTGGTTCAGAAACATGTCCATTATTCCAAGTCTCTTGTAAGAAAAATCCTTTCTCTATATTTTAGGGGAAAGTTGAGTACCTCAAGAAAAGGATTATTACCTCATTTTTCCATATTCCCCTTCAAAAAATGTCAGCCATCCTTTCAGTTCTTGCTAATCCCTTCTAAGCTTCAATTTGTGAGAACATTCAAGGTAGCTAGCATCCAGATTCCTCGAGTCAGTCTTCTGAGCCTTTGAATTTTCATGATCCTTTCCTAAGATGGATTGAGAACTTTCCTGAGAGTATGTCTTGGCATCACCTTTTCCCTCCCAACCACCTCCATGAGCTAGACCTTACATCTTCCATAGATACTATGCATTTTCTAACTCATGGTATTGTTGTGCTTAACTTATCACTATTCTGGCTTATGATGAAGCACAAAGGAAGGTATTATGGGACATTGTTGGATTGGTTACACTGGTCATTTGACTACATCCAACATCCAACCAACATGTAAGTGCAGGTAAGTAGGTAGGCATTTTTCATTCATGTAATATACCATTTGCATTGCATATTAGAATAGTTTTCTTTCACATTCACACTTATGATTGTTTTNAATAGATTCTATTGAGATCAAACAGGTAAACATGTTATGCCAAAGATGCTGAGGTTCTCATGCACTCTACGGTGAGCACATGTCCTCGAGTTGGAGCCAGATGTTATCCCCACTTTTAGGGATAAATAGGAGATTATGTCTTGAGGCCCATAGGTCCTAGACATGGAGTATCGAGAGCCGGATAGAATTTATCATGACTTTGGAGGGTCCATATTTTCTCCCATTCAGTACCTCTACTTTGTCAACAATAGCAACATACATCACCATCGACTTGGTCTTGTTTCAAAGATAGTTATTGATTCGTGATGTACTGAGTCCGGGTATCATGGTATGTGTCACTATGATCTTCAAAACCTTTGAATATGTGCATTTAATTCCTTTTTTTTCTAACAAATGCTTGGATCTTATACTTTCCCACTTGACCATGTCTAGGAGGAATGACAGGATTCCATAGTAATCCTGTGTCCGTAGGTTTCGGTTTTCCACTAGGGGGATTTCTGAAAATCCATAATCCACTCCTGTCATAGCACCACCTTTTGATCTTGCTTCCCGCTCATCTATCCCATTACACTTATCTGAGAACTAGGTTTACCTATCATTTGAGGATTTCACCTTACCTCGTGGGAAGAAGGGGCTAAAGGCCCAGAAGGTAAAATAAAGATGACAAAAGATAAAATCCTAAGAATAAAACCTCGAGATGCTTCGCCTAGGGATCCCTGAGAAATAAATAAAAGGCTTCTCAGCAAGAAACAAGAGGGACCCGTAAAAATAATAAAACAAGACCTAGTCAAAGGATAGGGGGTCTCATCATGAGCCAGCCTATTAGGTCCATGGGTACCTAGCAGTATGACATTACCACCAGTTGGTTACCACTCTAGGGTAGTGACTCTTGGTTGCATGGTGAAGAGAAAGGGGTTCTGATCACGAGCCAACCTTCTCATTTATGTAAAAGTACTTATGGGTAACATTGTCACCACTGGTCACCACACCAGGGAAGTGCCCCCTGATTAGATTCTTGAAGAAAAATAAATAAGGAATAAATAATAAAATGCATGAATGGGCTTGGAAAAAATTGCATCCAGGATAGGTGCAACTCACCTTCTACAAAGGCACCCATAAGTAAAACTTTGTATCCTCTGCCCTCACTCCACCCACTTGCCTGGACATCCCTTATCCACATCACCCACTTACATGGCCTGGATGAAGTCTCTTCCGGAAACTTTCCTCTTCCAGTGGACACTAGCCCAATAGGATGCCCTGTCACTTTATCCAAACTTGTATTGCGGGCTTGTATAATGTCTTTTAGCTTTTAACTGGGGTAATATGGGTTTTATGCACATGTTTAATAATATTGATGATGAGATGTGCTTGACATTGCTATGATCCCTATGACTTATGAGCCCATGGAGGGTGTAGCTGTTGATGTGCAGGATCATGCCCGATGGATAGGTACCATGTTGGACTGATACACATGGGGATATTATCAGTTCAGACCTCCATGGGGCTGAAGATCCCACCAGATGGATGTTAAGACCCTAGCAGGGGCAGAGATCAGACATAGGGGTTTGCAAAGGAGAGAAGGAGGACGTCTTGTAGAGGCACCTCGACAGAACTTGACCTAGGGGAATTGTTCTCTTTTCAGTGGAATGTTGGCCTTGGAAGGCCTAGGATGTCACCCTTCATGACCATGATGTCACCTAGAAGCATGGACACTTTAGGAGACAACTAGGGCAGTTTTGGCACGTGTGGCAGGTTGGAGAAGCCCAAGGAGGGCTAAAGATTTGCTCCAGGATGCTACATTTTCCCTAGAAGGACTTAACGTCACCCTGAGAGGACATGACACCATCTTCTTTTTCTTTATTAGGGTTTAATTTAAGAATTTAATGTAAAAAATATGATTTTTAGTATTTTGGCCTTGTCAGCGTTTTTATGACCTAAAAGTGAAATTAGGTCATGGTACTGTATAAATTGAGGGTTTTTACTCTCATTTTTTTTATCATCTCTGACTCATTCATTAGTGAGGTTTGAAATTTGTGCTACACTTGGAGTTCTTGGCTGAAATTGTGAGGTGCAATTGTTGAAGGAAGTCTTTATTTGGAATTTTTGGCATTTATCTTGGTGGAAGGTGTTACAACTAGGGTTTGCTACTTGATTTCTTGGTTAAATGTAAGTAAATTTCTTCAAAACTTCTTGAATGAATGGTTGTAGTGTTATTTTTCGTGCATTTATGGTTATAATTTTGCTGATTAAAAACCTAGGGGACAATCACACATAGAAGGTCCTTGTATCATGTCCCCATTAATATTTTTGGCCATTTCATTTGCTGAAGTGAGATAGAGCCTTGCCCTAGAAACACTCTACTCTTTCATGTTGAAGAGGATTGAGCCTTGCCTTAGCAACACTCAAATATATCTTCTTCTATGCTAGCCATTTTACTTTTCTAAAACTAAGAAGGAGAAAATGCATCAAGGCCTAGTTCCCCTACACCTTGATGAGCCGATTTTCCTAGGAATTGCTTGGTGAAGCCTTGCCATAGAAACACGTTGCCTGTAAAACCTCTTGTCTTAGTTTTATGNNNGCCATATTTTTGAGCTAGCTGTTTTTTTCCATTGAGCTAAGGAAGGAGGAGAGAGCACTAAGGCCTAGTTCCCCTACACCAAAGTGAGCCTCTCTCCCCTAGGTTTTTGTCCTTGAGGCCTTGTCATAACAACACTTCAAGGCTTGACCCTCCCGTCCTTAGTCTTACTATCATATTTGATACTTCAGCTTCTGCGTCCTCCTTTTGAATCCGTTAACCCTAGGAACACACTGATCTAAGGCCTAGCGTGTGAGTACTTGTGATAAAAGAACAACTCTTAATACTTTGAACAAAACCCTAACTATTCTAACCCTAGCGTAGACTAACCCTTCTAACTCATTTTCCGTTGTCATCCTTTGCTATTATCATCATTGTGTAGCTATCATTTTACCTATGAGAAATTGAATGGTTGTTAAAAGACATTACCTGAATGAAGTGTTAATTGTTACATTGAATGCC
>SNQJ01S0039897.1:0-10280 GCA_010110895.2 Picea sitchensis
ATGCAATCTTTTCATTTCGATGAAAGCTATGCTATGAGAAGGAGAAAACATTTATCATTCCCATATGCACGATGTCCCAAAATATATTAAACTCATCAATATCAAGATTCTCAAGAAATGAGAAAAAGGTACTGAACACCAATACACGATTCATGCCCCCCCCCCCGGCTATGAGGGGGAAATTTTTTCATAATTTAAGATCAAAAAATGCCAAGAATCATGCAATTTTTCTACTTGAAATGCAAGGATGCCCCCATTCTAATATAAAGCAAGAAATTAAATATATTTTTTTCAAAAATTTCACTAAAAGCAATAATGAACTTTCTTAAAACAAAGAAACCCAAACTAAAAGTTCTCTTTTAAAGCGAACTATTTAGAAGAAATCTGATCTTTCCCTAAACAATTCTAAAGAAAACACATGCTTTGTAATTGAAAGACACTCAAAACAAGAGACTAATCCTTCAAAACCAAACAAAGCAAAGATGGATAAAAGCAACTCAAAGAATGTCAAGAAGACTGTAAACAGATCAATATAGTCTCTAAAAGCTCAATCCAGCTGATCAAAGAAAAACTGGGTCATCAAAAGATGACAAGACCCAATCCAAAAAGTTTACAAACAAGTTCACAACCTAGCAGTATATTACAGTGCGAGAATTAGGTATTCTTGCAGGCTAGACGTTGGTAGGGTGCGATAAGTTCGCATTGAACCTAACAACAGGGTGCGAACATCAATGATTCTTGCAGTCCACAGACAGGTACAATGCGAGAATGTCTGTAATCAAAGAAAATTTTGAAAAAGGACAGGGAATCTAAGTGAACTTCTAGATCCAGAGAGTCTGGATGGATGTCCCACAGACTCAGAAACCAGAAAGCAAGCAATCAAAAGAAGGGAAACTAGACTAACTAGGAAAAAAATTGTTCCCCAGTGGAGTCGCCAATTTTGTTATCAGACAAATCGGTAGGTGCGGACACTAATTGATCTCCCTAGATCCACCTAGATCTAGAACAAAACACACCAGAACATGACTCTTTCCTTAAGTTTTAGATATTGAATTTGCTAACTAAAGAGGGATGAATGACATACCATTTAAATGTCGCTTCCTCTTGCCATCGCCATCCTAGCTCCGTTTCAACGCTCATACAATGATGGACCTGCAAAAGAACACAACCAACCAAAGTGATAACAATAGCATAAACTCAATATAAACTTATGTATGTGATCAAGGAATCATACAATAAAACACAACAAGCTTTATAGGAAAGAATCATATTATTGTATCATATTAAATGTGAAAGAGAGATTAGAACAATGGCCTTGTTGTCGTAAGGTCCCTTCCAACTGTCCTTCGTTCCGCACACACTTTCACTCCAAGAATTTTGAGAGCATAGATCTGATAATATTCACAATCTATCTTGACAAAGGCAAATCTCAAAGCCACTCCAACCAAGATAATAATTCCAAGCCAACCAAAGATAATAAGCTTATGAACCCCTTCTCCATGAGAGCTCCTCTCTTTTTATAAGTTGAAGAGGATAAGGTGAGGAGGTTAGGATGATCCCACTAAATCATGAAAGCGAATAATATCCAAACCATTTGGATGCCACCTCACCATGGAAGTTTCTCCTTCTAGAAGATTCGAGAAAAGGCTCGTTTTTCCCATGTGTAAGCATTCTCGCACCCTACTTATAGTGAAACCTGTGAACTGTTCGCACCCTAGATATGATGCAGCCTGCGATAATTAGGCATTCTCGCACCCTAATACATAGGAATCCTGCGAACTTCCTTTTTATAAGGTTTTTACACAGGAAAATGCAACTTCTTTTCTCAGAAAAAGTTATTCTCCCTTCTCTCTTCAGGAACTTAGGCCACTGACCCCTCTGAAGGCAACAGATAGGTCTACATCATTAACATTCATAGGGATGACGAAAATAATGTGTAACATCGGCATTTCGAAGCTCGAAATTTCGGGGATCAAAAGGACAAGATGTCGGGACATTTCAGCATTTGATTACTTGAAATCGTGAAATGGATGTGGACCATCTATCTTGAGGGGATGCATGGTAGAAATCAAGGCCTTCAGAAAAAATCTTGAAAGGGGACAGTCCATCGACATATCGGGATTCGACAGATCATGAATCCTGAGGAAAAGAAGCATGCGCATTTCGGAACCGCGAAGTCCGAAACCCCAACAAGGTGGAAAGATCCGTTGTGGGGCCAACTGACGTCATCTCGTCATATCGGAGGTCGGGAATAAGAAATTTTAGAGTTCTGAGGGAAAGAACCCATAGGCATTTCGGTGTTTGAAAACCCAAAATCACGAAATGAATGTGGACCGTCCATCTTGAGGGGATGCGTGGCAACAATCTAGACTTTCGGGGAAAATCCTAAAAGGGAAGCCATTTTGGGAAATCGGGATTCAGAGGAGCAGGAATCCTGAGGACAAAGTGGCCATGCGTTTCGGTATTTGAAAGCCCAAAATCGTGAAATACATAGGACTGCAGTCATATGGAATAGTGGTCACATGGACCAGGAGATAGCCATGGGGCTAAAGGCTATTAAAGCATTTTGGCGCATCGACATTTCGTGGATCATCATTTCAGTGGTCCAGTGGACGAGAGGTTGAGCGCTTGGGTTGCGCAACCCCATAAATAGAGCCATGGTTTTATGTACAATGGTCATGTGGGCCCAGACTTAGCCCTTAGGGCTAGTCGCCGAAAAAGATGCTTCGACATTTCGGAGATTCGGCGTTCGGGAGGTCAATAAGACAGAGGGTTCTCGACAACGGGAATCAGAGAACCTCGAAGCTCGAAATCACATTTCCTATGGAGAAATTGTTCATGGTTGTGTTCGGGACCATGAGGGAAAATAAAGGACCTGTACATCAGATTTTAATAAAGATTCCAGTGAGGAATCGAAGAGTTGCTTCGGCTCAAAAGAGAATTTGAACTATCCTTAAGATCGGGAGGTTAGGCATGGTAACTATTGAGGTAGGTGTTGAAGCGATATTTGGCGCCAACAGTTGGTATCAGAGCATTGAATCTTGTCTGTAGATTTTAGGCAAGGGAATTTGGAGGTGAAAGAGCACTCTGATACACATCAAATTGTATCAGAGCATTGAATCTTGTCTGTAAATTTCAGGCAAGGGAAGTGAGGAGGAGGCAAAGGAAGATAGGGTTGTTGAAGACTCTATGGTGATTGTTTGCAGGTAGGTAGAAATTGAGAAGACAGTCAACAGGACTGTACGAAGAGGCTAAAGCACTCAGGTTTGCAAGAGTGAGCAGCAGATTTGCTAGGAGGGCAGACAGAGACATGGATATGACTATTAAGGGTCGTAGATATGCTGGAAGGAAAAACTCAAAGATGATGAGCACAGGCAAAAGGGGGAACGAACTTGCCGACATCAGGGCAAGAATGGAAGAGCTTGAACTGCGGATGCAGCAGAAAGCCAAGCCAAGATGGGTATATGAATGGCCCATGAGGAAGCCGAAGGTAAAATGGCCAGTCAAGGAGTTGATGACTAGAAGATAGTGTAAGTTGTTAAGAGGATGGTTGAGGCATGCTGAAAACCTCGATGAAACTGAGGAGATGGTTCAGATATGTGAACCAGAGACTGGGAGAATTCTCGACGAGGGTGCTGGAGAATGGATATCGACTGAATATCTCAAGAATTTCCAGGAGGGCAGAGATAAGAATACAAGACTGTCTGAAGGTCTCATGGACTCGGAGGTGAGTTCAATTCAGCAAGGGCTGTTGATGAAGATGGGATAGGTTGATCTCATAGTCTGCCAAGGAAGCAGCGGGAAAATCCCATACTGCAAGGTGGGCAGGGATGAACAGATGATACTATCTGAGAGTCTCATAAACTCAGAGGTGAGTTTGGATCAGCAGATGCAGCTGACAGAAGAGGAAGATCGGAGAAATCCTCTAATGATTGGGGGAATTCAGATATTCCTACCATTTCCCCAAGAGGAGGCAGAAATCTATGTTGCAGATGCAGTAATAGCAGAATAAAGGCAGCTAGTTGAGACTGTCAAAGAAGAATTGGAGTAGGTGTTTGAGACTGCCCAAGTATAAGAAGAAGAGGACGATGAGCATTCTGAGGAATGGCTCAATATTTTCATCGAGGAGACTGAAAAGACTACAACCTGGGAGTTTGCAGAAGAAGAAAAGGAAGAGGCAGACAACATTATCTTTATTGATTTGTATGAACAGATTGAAGTCCTAGAGGGAAGGGTAATAGTGAAGGGAATGCACATCCAACATGTGAGGTTGGAAGCAGATGAAGAGGATGACATGGGAGATCATGATGATCTTCCCATCTGCAGAAAGAAAATGCAGCTGAGGAGACTGCATGAATAGGGCCAGCCATTTCAGCAGCTAGATGAGGTGATAGAAGACATCAAAAGGCTGATGGTAGAGACAACAGAGACTGCCAGCAAGGAGAAGTTGGGTAGAAAGGTAGCAACAATGAAATAGCATAAGTAGCAACAACAACAACAGAGAGATGGGGCAAGGAGGCTCCAGAAATTTTCTTGGGATCCAGGAGGATTTCAAAAACTGAGATGGGAAGCTCATGAGTAGGAGCTCATGAATTTTGCAGCTGAGGAGTATGATGCAGGAGCATCTCTCCACGTCAGTCATCTAGCCAGCCATCCACGTCAGCGCATGCATTCAAGGTTGAAGAGAGGCGCACCCTTATCTTCAAATTTGAATTTGAATGTAATTAATGTTGTAGGTTGTTGAGCCATGGAGTCGTGCCTCTGTGCAGGCATTAGAGTAGGTAGGCCTTAATGCTTGTAAGGCTGAGATCTAGATCCGATTTGTGGCCTAGACAACCGATTCAATGTAATTGAATAGGGTAGGTAGATTGGAGGGAAGAGCTCGAAGAGCCCCCTCATGTAAAAGATCAATTTCGATCTCATTTTGGGAGGAGTTGGTAGAGAGAGAGACTTGGTAAGAGTTAGAGGGTCTGCGAGTAGAGAGTAGAAGAGAAGGATCTGAGACCTTGTTACAGGCCATGCTCAGGAACACCATTGTAAATAGGCATCTGCCATTTAATATAAACAACAATTGTTTCCTTCATCTTTCATGTGTTAAATGAATGTCTCTGAGTGTTCTTTATGTGTTGTGAATGTATGTTATGTTTATGCATTTGCAGGATTTGTTTTGGCTTCAAGCTTGAGAGGTCTTTGAGGCTTCACACTAGGAGGGTGTGACAGAACACTGCGGGTTCTGATAGCCGTGCATAGAGGGTGCATTTCTGAACTCTGCAGAGTCAGATAGAGGCGTTCGAGGTGGGCACATAAGTGGAAATCAACAACTCAGAAGAAAGAAAATGTAAGGTTGTTGAATACCTCAGGAGGCAAGGCTGTGTATGAAGAAACACAGTTGCAGACATAAAATCTCTTTGAGTTCTATGAATCTCTTTCAAGTGCACATTGAGAACCTGCATAGTGATGCATTGAAAAGAACTCTGTTGTGAGTTCAGATAGAAGAACCAGAATCACTAAGGATTCTGAGAGTGTAACTGCCAGGAGGACATTGAGCAGGCACAAAGGGTGCACAGTAGAGGACATAACTGTTGGACGTTCTCTAAGAAGATACTCTGTCGGGTGGGCATTGAGTAGGTGTTCAGATAGGCACAAGAGAAAATAACTCTTTGAGTTATGAATTTGAAGAAGAGCCCAAGGAAAGGGACCTTCATAGGGTTGTTGAACACCCTACAGACTCAACAAGAGGTTTCTTGAGTAGAATAATATCCAGGAGGGAACCACATTCTCCAGAAGGAGGAGAAAGGATAAGGAACTGTTTCCTTAGGAGTCTGGGCGAGAAGAGAAGCTCAGGATGGATAACACTTTATGTGTGCAGATTTCCTGTAGGGGCACACAATTTGAATAATTCCTCAAGGGTTCGAAGATAAAATCTCAGGAGGAGTAGTGATTTCAGAAAACAGAGTGTAACTGCAAGGAGGGCAGAAGCTGCAGAACTCTTTGGAGAGTTCAGAGTTCCCAAAGCTCTAGAGGGACAACGTTTTCATATACACATGGGAGGATTCAAATCGAGGAGATCGCAAAGGAGAAAGAAGGAAAAGGTTGAGGACTTTAGTCTTGGAGAAATCTTCCAAGCTTCGGAAGAAAGCGCCAAAGCTTGGGAGGAGCAACAGTTGCAGTCAGATCTACTGAAAGGATCTGGACTGTTGAAATTTCTATGTCCAGGGAGTAGCAGGAGGAGCACATAGGAAGAGGAGATTGTGAGTCATTGGATCTCACTCAGATGCCCATCGGTAGTTGAGTATGACCGGAGTTGCGAGGGATTTAAGCCTTCATGAACAGGGGACTGAAGTCCCGATAGGAATTGGTCATCGAGATTTCAGAAATTGGGATATTGGAAGTCTTGAGGAAAGGAGATCGGGAATCTCCAGGATAAAAACCTCGAAACAGATATGAGCCATCCATCAGTTGGGACACATGGCGGAGATCGGGATCCATCGACATTTCGGAGCTTGAAATTTCAGGGATCAAAAGGACAAGATGTCGGGACATTTCGGCATTTGATTTCATGAAATTGCGAAATAGATGTCGACCATCCATCTTGAGGGGACGCATGGAAGAAATCAAGGCCTTCAGAAAAAATCTCAAAAGGGGAGAGTCCATCGGCATATCAGGATTCGGTAGATCACGAATCCTAAGGACAAGAAGCACACGCATTTCGGAACCGCAAAGTTTGAAACCCCGACAAGGTGGAAAGCTCCATTGTGGGGCCAACTGACATCATCTCATCATATCGGAGGTCAGGAATCAGAACTTCGGGAGTTCTGAGGGAAAGAACCCATAGGCATTTCGGTGTTTGAAAACCCAAAATTGTGAAATGAATGTGGACCATACATTTTGAGGGGACGCATGGCAACAATCTAGACTTTCGGGGAAAATCCCGAAAGGGAAGCCATTTTGGGAAATCAGGATTCAGAGGATTGGGAATCCTGAGGACAAAGTGTCCATGCGTTTTGGCATTTGAAAACCCAAAATTGCAAAAGACATAGGACTAAGGTCATATCGAATAGTGGTCACATGGACCAGGAGATAGCCATGGGGCTAAAGGCTATTAAATCATTTCGGTGCATCAGAGTTTCGTGGATTGAAATTTATGGGGTTTGGTGGACGAGAGGTTGAGTTCTTGGGTTGTGCAACCCTGGAAATAGAGATGTGGTTTTATGTGCAGTGGTCATGTGGGCCAAGACTTAGCCCTTAGGGCTAGTCGCCGAAAAAGGTGTTTTGGCATTTCAGAGATTCGGTGTTCGGGAGGTCGAGAAGATAGAGGGTTCTCAACAACGGGAATCAGAGAACCCCAAAGCCCAAAATCACATTTCCTGTGGGGAAATTGTTCATGGTTGTGTTCAAGGCTGTGAGGGAAAATAAAGGACCTGTGGATCGGATTTTAATAAATATTCTAGTGAGGGATCAAAGAGCTTCTTCGGCTCAAAGGAGAATTTGAATGATCCTTAAGACCAAGAGGTCAGGCGCGGGACCTACTGAGGTAGGTGTTGAATCATTATCGGTGCCATCATAGAGCGACGGACTGCTCAGCATAGGAGAAAAATCAACAGAAAGTTGCATATCCTTGGTGATTCACTTGCATAGAATGTCTTTCAGTGATGGTGAATCCACTGGCAGAGACCTACCTCATCGAAGCCAACAAGTTAGATGGCTCAAACTTCATTAACTGGAAATTCAAGATGTAGATGCTCATGGAGGGATATGGTGTTTGGAACATTGTGAAGTGAAGTGAACTAAAACCTAATGCGGCTTCCAGTGCAACAACAACATAGATCCAAAACTGGGAGAAGTGTGAAAACAAGGCAAAGGTATTGTTGTGCATGTCAGTTAAAGATAGCATAATTCCACATATTAGAGACGCTACAACTTCTACTGCAACATGGACAGCTCTTAAAGCATTGTATGAAACTAGTAACACAAATCGCATTTTGTTCCTAAAAACTAAATTGCTAGGCATTAAGATGGATGGAAATGAATCTGTTAGTTCATTTTTGGGTCACATTAAAAAGGAGAAAGACAAGCTAGTAAATATAGGGGAAACTGTTTCCAACACTGATATGGTCATTATTACCTTAAATGGTATGCTAGAAGATTATCATATGTTCATAACAGGTCTTGCAGCAAGGGAGAAACCTCCTACGTTTGAAGAACTGACAGGTATTTTTCTGCAAGAGGAAGAGAGGCGCGGGAATCTGAAGCCTTAGAGTAAAGATTTGGCACTATGGTCAAATAATAGATCTGCGAGAGGGAGATCAGAAGTAAGAGGCATAGGAGGTAGTTCATGGCAGAGAGGCAGTTCATGGCAGAGAGACAATTCATCGCAGAGAAGGCAATCTCCAAATCAAGGTATACAATCTGATAGGAATGAGTCAAAGAGTTGTTTTTATTGTGGTTGACCTGGACATATGGTTAACGAATCTCATAAGAAGAAAAGTGATGAGGCTAGGAATAAACCTAGAACACATTCAGGACATTATGCAGAAAAATCTTCAAATCAAGATCACAAATTATTTATTGCTAGTGATGATATTGATGAACCTCTGAATTTTGACTCACGGGATCTTAGGTTGTTTGTTTCTAACACTGCTTTATCTGCTAAAACGGATGATTTTGATGCCTAGTTTGTGGATTCCAAAGCATCAGTACATATGACTTGCAATAAAAATTGGTATGATAATTTTAAAGAAACATAGAATGGTGCCAGCATATATCTTGGAGATGACCGCGCTCATCAAATCAAGGGATATGGAGACATTCCTGTGACATTGTCGAATGGTATTGTTTGTTACATTCGCAATGTGGTGTATGTGTCAGGAATAAAGAAAAAATTGATCTTTGTGTCCACAATTAAAGATTAGAACTTGAAGGTTGAATTCTTCAAGAATTATTGCATAGTGAAGGATATGCTAGACCACTTCTAAACTGTTGCAACGGGAGTCAGAGCAGGAGGTCTATACAAAATTGATGTTACCAACAAATCACATCATGCACTGACTTCTGCAATAATGCCAATAGAGATTCTTTGGCATCAAAGGTATGGACACATCAATCATCATGTTTTATTGTTATTACAGAAAAATAATATGGTTGAAGGAATTCCCATGTTAAAGAATGAGAAGGTTGCCTGTGATGGGTGTGCATTAGGAAAGATGCACATAGATGAATTACCCTCTAATCCTGATAAGAAAAATAGAGATGTGTTAGATCTTGTGCATACTGATGTTTGTGGGCCTATGCAGAGTAGGTATTTAGGAAGTGCATTTTACTTTATGTTATTTATTGATGATTGTACGAGATACACATGGGTTTACTTCCTTAGACGAAAAAGTGATGTTTTCAAGTACTTTAAGGAATTCAGAACCATGGTGGAAAAGCAGACAGGAAAATCCATCAAAATCCTCCATTCAGATCAAGGGGGAGAGTATAAATCAGGGGACTTCAACAAATATTGCAAAGATAATGATATAGTATAGCAGTTTACAGTACCTCAGACTCCACATCAAAATGGAGTCGCTGAAAGGAAAAACAGAACTCTGGTAGAGTGTGCACGCAGTATGATGAAAGGTAAGAATCTCTCAAATGCATTTTCGGCTAAAGCCATAAATACTGCAGTTTATTTAAAGAGTAGAAGCCGAACAAGGTGTCTTGATAATGTTACTCCTTTTGAAGCCTTGTATGGTTCCAAACCTACAGTTAATAATTTGAAAGTATTTGGGTGTAAGGCTTTTGCACATATTCCAAAGGAGAATAGGAGTAAATTGGATGCTAAAGACACTAAATGTATTTTCTGGGTATTGTTATGAATTTAATGCATACAAATTGTTTGATCCTGCTACTCACAAAGTATTTTCAAGTAGAGATATACTTTTCCATGAGCAGGAAGCAAGAAATCATGATGACAACAGTCATGAGGAATGGCAGAGACTTCTTGATGAAGGAGTTAAAGAAGAGCAACAACAATAGTAGCCCACACAACAACAGCCATCCCCACAACGACAACAACCATCCCCGCAGTGACAGCAGTAGCAACAGCAACAAGAAGGACTCAATGATATGGACAATTCAAGCAGTCATAGTTCACCTAGAGGTGAAGACAGATCTTCACAAAGTGGGGAGGAAGATAATCAGTTGAGAAGATCTTCAGGACAGATTCGACTTCCTGAGAGGTATAAAGACTATGCCCTAATGAGTAGCATTTCAAATGTCATAGAACCCATGAGTTTTGA
>SNQJ01S0039897.1:10290-42814 GCA_010110895.2 Picea sitchensis
CTATTCCCTGAATCATGATTTCATGACTTTCACCGTGGAGTGTCTTTCGTCAACAAGACCTCCGATATCTCGAACTCTGAAATGCTGATGGAGTGATGGCTTGGATCTGCTGCCACCTGTCCTATGAGATGGACGGCTCACAATCCTCTCGGGATTTCATGATACGTGATGTCAGGATTTCGCATATCGGGGTTTTGGAGAGCAGTCTCCTTCGCTCGTCCAACTCCCCATCCCCGATTTTGCGATGGGATAAGATCGTCGGCTCACGATCTATCTCGATCCAACGGTCCAAAATAACGTGTGATTTCGTGATTCATGAATTCTCACGCCAGTCTTGCGAGTCAGAGAAATGCCGAGATCTTTCCATGTGTCTCTTGATGGACAGTCCAAATGATGTCGGGATTTCGTGACTTCACAAGTTAGAAATTTCTCCTCTGCACTCCAGAAGACTAAAACTCGTGCGCTTTCTCATTGATCCAATGACTATCGGTCCTCTGCGCAAGATCTAACAGCTGAAACTCTTTCGCCTTTTCTGCGCTCTCCTCATCCCTTCTGAACTAGTTTCCCGCTCTGGATCCATTCGCAGGACGAATCTTACGTCCTTAGTGGTTGTTCTTTGCACATGAGATGCGTTCTTTTCTCCTGTATAAGAAAGATTCGTGAATCTTTCAAAGATTTGAAAGAAATACACGGATTCTTTGAAACTTGGCGTTTTTTTCTGCAATCTTTAACAGATTTGAGCGATTTCAAAAATGATTTAAATGATGTTGCCTTTTGCAGAAATCTTTCACAAATTTGAGCGAGTTCTATGAAATCTTCAACGTTTCTACCTTCTTAAGCTCTTCTTCTTGAATTCTTTGATGATTCTTGAAAATTACAAGAATCTTTAAAGTTTCTTCTTCTGCACTCTCTTCGTCCTCGATATTTCGAGTGTTGTACACTCTGCTTTGATGTGTGAGCTTCTTACGCTGATCTTTGAGCATAGGATGGTCTGCTTCCCCGTGGAAGTTTCCTGTGAGGATCTTTCAAGAGTATGACAGACAGCTCTCCAAGCCTTGTGAAAAGTCTGTGTCGAATGCTCTCAAGATCCGTGTAAGCTCTGCGCTATTTGAGGATCATGTTTCTCTCTAGACTGTGTGAAGAGGCTTACTGTTGAAGCTCTGATACCATGATAAATTGGGAAGAAAGAAATGCAGAGAGAAGGAATAGAACAAAAAACAATATATTAGAATGTATGAAGAAGAGTACAATGAGAAGTAAGTTTGAAGGAGTACTATGCAATGGAAAATAGTTGAGCTAAATAGGCTCAAGCAAATCAAGAATAGAAAGTAGAGATGGCCAGGACAACTAGCAGTGTACAGTCAGCCTCTTGAGGTTACATTATATTTAACGAATTGAACTAGGACAAGTTTAGATTGCTAACTATATTGGTTGCTCATGTTCAATAATGAAAACATTACAGCATACTAGCAAAGAACAGAGATTCATTAGATGCGCCTGTGTTTCTCTTCTACCCATTTGTGAGAATTACTGTTGGTCGATCCCCCAATTTTAAGAACATGAAGATTTGTATTTGGGAAAAGGCACCTTGCCTGTTTCAATGGAATTCAAGTCTTGTATGAGAGTCTCATAATGCCTTTTGACTTCCTCTGGGGATTTACAGGTAACCATTGAAGCCACCTTATGCCAACGGTCAAGCGTGTCTTTGTCATAGATAGCTAAAGCCTTCTCGAACTGTTTGTTTTGCTGAGAAGTCCAGTTTGTTCCAATATTACTGTAAGAAGGCATTCCTGATGAAGAAGCACGCTGACAAGCCATATTACTCTTAAGTTTAGCACCGACAGCTTCAGGCACAAGAAGTTCAAATGAAAAGTTTACAAAGGGACAAGAATGTTGTAACAAATGGAATGGATAATTTAGATTCTTTGTGAAAACAATTAACTTAGATTCTGTGTAAAAACAACAAACACCCAACCTATCAAACGATCTATGAAAAAAGATAAAAGGGACTCAATTCAATATAATCCTAGAAAAATACCAGTGAGAAATTATCCTTTGAGACCAGATACAATTCCAGAAACAATGCAAAAACCCAACTAATTGAAATGCGACAGGAGTATTTACAGATATTGGGAATTTAATAGAATTTTAGTTAAGATGAGAAGGAACCCATTGAACAAATCTGATACAAAATTCTGAGTTAAAAAATAACACAATATATCAGTGGAATGCGGGCATTAAAATCAGTGGAATTTAAGGAAAATAACTGAGAGAATTGGACAGAAGAGGAGAAGTTTGCGTTGGACGCCATGACATGGTGTGTCCTTAAATATTAAATATAGAAGGAGCTCGGGTTCTATATATTCAGCCAGTTGTCGAATCTCTGATAAAGTACTCTCGATGGATGCAGACCACGCGGTGGAGTCTCAACGCAAAAAAATGATGCCGGACAGTATCCACCAACATGATTCCCTCTTCATCTCCACAAATTAAAAACACTTCAGTATACACAGAGAGAAGCAAATAAAACACTACTTACACAAGCGCTGATGTCAAAGTTCAAGAATATCGGTTTGTTTGTAATAAACGTTTATAATAATAAAAGATAATTAATGCATTTTTTAATCATGTTCCAATGAAGTTGGAAGAGGTTAAAATTATAACAGGCTGTTGTGTTAGATTGGGGTTGAGAAGTTTTGGTTGTTTTATTATAATTTAGTTGATTTCAATTGTGAGGTATTAGGAGTTAGATATTTGGTCAAACAATACTATTTGCTAGCATATAAGTCTCTGGAATTTATTCCCGTATTAGAGATTAGTAGTTTCTGCCTGAGTAGTCGGCCAAGAGCCTGCCTAATCTTCTTTCGAGAAGACATAAGACTAAACACCCTAATTTCCCGTGTAGAAATAGTAAGATCTACTATGGATTCTAGAACAATGTCCTTTAGAGAAGTCAGAAATGTTGAAGAACAAAGTACCTTCGAACCAGACTCTGTAAATAGTTTAGATTCTATGTTTTCTTTCAATAGATCTCAAAGTATAAACCATGCTAGCATAGAAGAAGTAGAGACTCAGCCTCAAGCAGCATGGAAACTACCTTCCATTTCCCCTAGCCGTGTGTATCAATATCTAAACATGTTCCATCTAAAGGCTATAACACATGTGATTGTGAAAGAATCAGTAAGTAGAATACAACAAAATAGTGATGTCGGTTAGACAATTTCTCTCATCAAAGCTAAAGAGATCCAAAAGGAAGCTAAGAGGCATGGAACAAATCAAGTTGGCCAAATTTGTTCCATGCCTCTTAGCTTCCTTTTGGATCTCTTTAGCTTTGATGAGAGAAATTGTCTGACTGACATCATTATTTTGCTGTATTCTACTTACTGATTCTTTCACAATCACACGTGTTATAGCCTTTAGATGGAACATGTTTAGATCTTGATACACACAGCTAGGGGAAATGGAAGGTAGTTTCCATGCTGCTTGAGGCTGAGTCTCTACTTCTTCTATGCTAGCATGGTTTATACTTTGAGATCTATTAAAAGAAAACATAGACTCTAAACTATTTACAGAGTCAGGTTCATAGGTACTTTGTCCTTCAACATTTCTGACTTCTCTAAAGGACATTGTTCTGGAATCCATAGTAGATCTTACTATTTCTGCACAGGAAAGAAGGGCGTTTAGTCTTATGTCTTCTCGAAAGAAGATTAGACAGGCTCCTGGCCGACTGATCAGGCAGAAACTAGTAATCTCTAATACGAGAATGAATTCCATAGACTTATATGCAGAGCGACTAGCTTTAATCACACAGACTTATATACAGAGCGACTAGCTTTATTAGATCGAAGAGTCTGATATCATACCCGGGAGAAAAAGAAGGTTATGGCTCTGATACCAATTTTGTAGTTGATCTCCACGAACAGCTTGTCAGAGGCCTCCTCTGTCAGAGATGTGAAGCTTGACTGATCCACCTCTTGTCTCATGCGCAATCTCCTCTCTCCATCTAGTCTTCTAGTTTCTGCTACTCTCGACAGAACCAATATCGTCGGGTTAACCACTTTACTCTATCCAAACTATAAACCCCGCCACCTAGAGTCCACCAGGATTTTGCAGTTTTATGTGAACTCTATAGCTAGCTTTTTGTGACCCTCCACACCTACCACTACCCTTTAGCGACCCTCTGCCTTCGGGGGACTTACTACCAGTGCTCGACCATCGCTTTATACCAGAATACTAGTGAACCTTATTATTTGGATGAGTGAACTATATCAGACAGTACCAAGGAACATCGATTGCAAATACAGGAAAATAAGTGAGATCACAATGTGCGCATGTTATAGAGACAATGAGCAAAACTTCTACTAGTGAACCTTATTATTTGGATGAGTGAACTATATCAGACAGTACCAAGGAACATCGATTGCAAATACAGGAAAATAAGCGAGATCACAATGTGCGCATGTTATAGAGACAATGAGAAAAACTTCAGAGATAAACATATATATGCGAAAGACTTGTATTATATTAAATCAGAGCAATCTTCAGGTATTATAGACTTTGTGCGAGATGCACAGACCGAGAGCAGTATGCTCTTCGCTCACCAAATAGACTCTGGACTCAAGAAATACATGAAGCTTCAGACAGAAGGGAAGCTTAGAGACTCAGACTGACTGACTCAAATACGAATGCTCGATAATGAGTTCTCATCCTTCCTTTATACAAATTTTTGAAGGAGGATTCATCATGAAGCAAGTATTCGAATGGACAAGTGGCCCCTATGTCTGCCACTGAATCTCTACTTTTAGGATTTGGTGGTGGTGATCGTGCAAGATCCTCCGACCAAATCATAGATTTATTTCATATCTACCGAAAGAAAAATAGGATAGTAGATCTGACGGGGTAGTCATGCAAGATTCCCCGACCAGAGGACAATCACTTATGACATAAAGTGGAATATCACATGACATACAGGAGAGCATCTTGGAAATGTGGGTCAAACCGCACCAAAAGTCGGAGAAGTGCTCCGAGTTTCCAAGATTCTCATTATTATAGAAGGACAATAATTACAAAGTGGAGGTTGGTTACGGCAACCAACGAAACCCGAATGGCACCACTGTCGGCCATTTAGACATGAATTATCATGATTACACTGTGGAGTTCATCATGTCAACCCACAGAAACCGATTAGGAGATTGTGACTAACCATTTTCAAGAAATCCGGAAAATCTTTCGGGATAATTGAGTGTGTCCCAACATTTGGTATAAATCTTTCGTGCTATAAAAGGCTATCCATTTAGGATTTGTACAATAGTTTTTGTTTTAACAACCCATTGATAATGATTAAGGATAAAGGATCATAATAGTTCTCCATCATTAGGTACTTGCCGGAAGAGGTCTCGTCTAGATGATAAAGGAGTGAATGAATTTAGGATTCTTGGATCTATTGCTCCTTTGTTCAATCCAAAGTCTTTCCACCAATCTACTAACCAAAGTGGCGGCCTCCCAGATGTTGTAGTGTTAACATTCCCAAACTTGACTAAAGTAATGAATTCTTCTTGCTGAATGAAGTTCCACCATAATTCTTTGTATTCAATATAGTTGAAGCTGGTCTCAGGGAAAATAATATTGGGATTTCTTTCAGGCCAGTGGAGTAATAGCTTGGGTCTGTCTAAACAAAAGTACTTTTGGAAAAAGCTTTTGCATTTGGATGGGTGAATAAATCCCAATTAATCATTTCTTTCATCCATTCTTCTTTAGCTGTATCTCTTTTGCACCCTTTTAGTAGTGAAAGAAATTTCTTGATTTCTGGATAAGAGGGTCTTCTCATGTCTTCAGGAATATATGCTTGTCTTCTTTGATTTATTTCTATACAGGAACTGTCTTGGATAACTAAGACATGAGAGTCATGGGGAAAAGGAATATCAGAACACTGGAGATGAGGACACTGATATTTTGCAGTAGAATTTGGTGGAGGTAGGTTTTTCCTTGGATTATGGTTTGCATGTTCAAACTGGACTCTTTCGTTTTATTTGAAGACAGAAAGAGTGGACAAAGTGATAAATTCTCCACAATCTAAACATTTTACTGTAAATGGAATTTGGCCAACTTGATTTTCCAAAGACTGGAGTGAGGCATGTAAGCAGAAAGATGAGGAAGGGAATGAGGAACTCAAATTGTTATTTGTATAAGAAACCTGTTTGGGAGGGATCCGTTGTGGAAAAGAAATAACTGCAGAATTTGAGGTTTCTTTAATTTGAGCAGAGGTGATGGATATTGGAATTGGTGCTTGGGGGGTATCAATAACCCAATCATTTGGGAAGGATAGATATTCCCATTTTATTAGACAATGCTCCATTTTCTTATTCAAAGGGTCTATAAGCACCAAGTTACTGGATTGAGATTCTTTACTAGGGGTATGCAGTACTGCAGGAAACAGAGTATTTGTATGTCTAAAGCATCCTTTAACTTGAAAAGATATGTTTGTCCGGGTAGGGCACATATCAAATCCAGTTGTTCTAATCTGAAGCTTTAGAATATTTTCAATATTCTCATCAAAAGTATAAACAAAAAAAATTGGATAGCAGTCAAAGTAGACAGGCCCATTGGAAAGAGGGGTAACTATTCCTCCAATCAAGGAATCAATGAATTTGTTATGGGTTAGATCTCTTACTGTACATAAAACATAAGAGTCTATTCCTTTGTGTACTAGGGGGTTGATTCCAATTCTTATACATCCAAAATGGAGATAATTTGTTCCATGCCTCTTAGCTTCCTTTTGGATCTCTTTAGCTTTGATGAGAGAAATTGTTTGACTGACATCACTATTCTGCTGTATTCTACTTACTAATTCTTTCACAATCACACGTGTTACAACCTTTAGATGGAACATGTTTAGATATTGATACACACGGCTAGGGGAAATGGAAGGTAGTTTCCATGCTGCTTGAGGCTGAGTCTCTACTTATTTTATGATAGCATGGTTTATACTTTGAGATCTATTGAAAGAAAACATAGACTCTAAATTATTTACAGAGTCAGGTTCAGAGGTACTTTGTTCTTCATCATTTATCAAACTCTTCGATCTGATAAAGCTAGTCACTCTGTATATAAGTCTGTGTGATTAAAGCTAGTCGCTCTGCATATAAGTCTATGTGATTAAAGCTAGTCGCTCTACATATAAGTTTGTGGAATTTATTTTTTGTAAAGAATCTAGTCCCGTATTAGAGATTACTAGTTTCTGCCTAAGCAGTCGGTCAGGAGCCTGTCTAATCTTCTTTCAAGAAGACATAAGACTAAATGCCCTACTTTCCTGTGTAGAAATAGTAAAATCTACTACATTCATGGATTCTTTAGTCTGTGTACGTACTGTACATAACACTGTAGACAACATTATTTCTACTTCTGATCCTTCTTTTTGTTTAATGATTCATTATATGCCTACCATAGAAACATTAGATCCTAAAATTCAAGACATATACAAAGGAATGAGACCCCATGGTACTCCAAGATATGCATTAGGGTATATAGAACAGTGTGATAAAGTTATACCAGACTGTAGATTCTCTAACCCCTTACCCAGTGATATGTCAAGACCCTCTGTAGAAGAAATGCATAAATTTCATACAGTCATGAAAGGATGCTAGAAGGGATCCATTAATGAAGAATGGATTAAAAGGATGCTAAACTGGGATTTATTTACAAATCCCGAGACAAATGAATTTAACACAGTCGTGTCAGATTCTGAAAAACTAAAGCTTTCCAAAGAATGGAAGAAGTATATAACTCACAATGACTTATGGATTTCTTTCTTTGAATGGAGGAAATTAAATCAAAAGGTTGTGGTACAAATGATGGGAGAAACCTCAAAAACTTCTCCTAAACATAAGTGGAAGATCATTTATGGACATATTGTAGAATCTAACTCTACTTTTCCACGCTTCAAAGGGATTGTCCTAGAAGACAATAACAAACAAGTCAAAGCAATTCCCTTGCTACTTTCTGAAGAAGCCATCCAATTATCAGGAATCGATAAAAGAGTCCAGTCAGTCTCTGAACAAATCAACTAGACCAACATTGCCTTGAGAGGAATGGCCACCCACACCTTTGTGACCAATGATTATGCTCGAAAAAGTCAAATTGTAGATCTGCAAGTATCTAAAAACACTATTGTACAGTTTGTCGATCAAATCCAAGACAAGGTCACAGAAGTTAAAGAGAAGATGGACTTTGCTCTGACTGAAATTTCTTATAGATCCAGAGATTCTACAAGAAACCATGAAGAAATAATGGAAGGATTAGGACATGCTTTCTCTAATATGGGAAAGACCTTGACATAAATAAGACAGAAGGATAGTCACCCATATAAGCCTATCCCTAACTCATTCATCCTTCCAGGATCACAAATTTCTATACTGTCTCCTATATATAAACCCTCTGAGACAGTAATCTTGAAAAAATTTCCACATCACTTCCCCGAAGAAGAAAAACTAGAATCTTCTTCAAGAGATTGCCATTCTCTAGTGACCATTCGAAATCCTGCCTACGAGAACCTTCCACACCATTCTACTAGACCTCCAGCTCCTGACTTAATTGGAAAAGGTAGATTGCCAGATACACAAACATTTGTTGAAGACTATTTCCAGGAATGGAACATTGACAGTTTGTCTATAGCACAGATCAGACAAATGATTGATAGGATGTATGTCTCCTATAAGATTATGTGCATGAAGGGAAAAATGGAAATTGAGGCCTGTAAAACTATTATTCAATGCTTTACAGGAACTCTCAGCAAATGGTGGGAAGTGATTTCTTCCCCTGTAATGATTGCCAATATGGAGTCTAAAATTCTTAGAGATGAACAGGGATATATTGTATACCATACTGATGCATCTCCCCAGAATAATATGATTGGTTCTCTTACTACTACAATACTTGAGCACTGGTGTGGTACAGAAGCTGAAATTGCTGACAAACATGAGATAATTCTCATGAATATGAAATGCAAGAAGATGTTTGAGTATGAAGAATTTCATATGGATTTTACACAGAGAATATTTGAAGTACAAGACAGTCAAAACCTCCTTTGGAAACAAGTATACTTGGCATCTCTACCAAGTAAATTTGTTGAATACCTGAAAATCCAGGAAGTGTTTAAACTTCCTTACAAAATGTACACCTGGGGAGAAGTTTACTCCCTAATCACTAAGGCCCTAATTGGACTTTGCACTAGTATGAAAGCCCAAAATTCTGTATCAAAATCCACCTATCTCCCTGATCAGAAATCTATCTGTGAAAAATATGGCTTGTATATCTCACATCCAGCTAGAAAAAGAAAGAAAAAGAAAAAAGAATCCAGAGAAGAACAAGGGAGAAAGTTCAAATACAAATACAGACATCAGCCTAGAACTCACTACTATGAGCCTAAGGACATCAAACTAAAAACTCATACCCATCAGGCTCGACAACAGGCTCGTTGTTGGATATGTGGAAAATTAGGACATTTGGCCTATAACTGTCCAGAAAATTTACTCCAGTTTGGTATAAATTTATCACACTATTCTATATACCCTAACCCATATCTTGGAGTACCAGGAGGTCTCATTCCTTTGTATATTTCTTGAATTCTAGGATCTAGTGTTACTATGGTAGGCATATAATGAATCATTAAACAAAAAGCAGGTTCATAAGTATAAATAATGTTGTCTACAGTGTTATGTACAGTACGTACATAGACTAAAGAATCCATGAATGTAGTAGATTTTACTATTTCTACACAGGAAAGTAGGGCATTTAGTATTATGTCTTCTCAAAAGAACATTAGACAAGCTCATGGCCGACTTCTCAGGCGGAAACTAGTAATCTCTAATACGGGACTAGATTCTTTACAGAAAATAAATTCCACAGACTTATATGTAGAGCGACTAGCTTTAATCACACAGACTTATATACAAAGTGACTAGCTTTATCAGATCAAAGAGTCTGATATCATACCCGAGAGAAAAAGAAGGTTATGGCTCTGATACCAATTTTTAGTTGATCTCCACGAACAACTCATCAAAGGCCTCCTCTGTCAGAGATGTGAATCTTGACTGATCCACCTCTTGTCTCATGCGCAATCTCCTCTCGCCATTTGGTCTTCTGGTTTCTTCTACTCTCGACAGAACCAATATCGTCGGGTTAACCGCTTTACTCTGTCTGAACTATGAACCCCACCACCTAGATTCTACTAGGCTTTTGGATTTTTATGTGAACCCTATAGCCGAATTTCTGCGACCCTCATGATCTACCACTGCCCTTTAGTGGCCCTCTACCTTCGCGGGACTTACTACCAATGCTCCGTCGTCGCTTTATACCAGACTACCAGTGAACCTTATTATCTGGATGAGTGAACTATATCAGACAGTACCAAGGAACATCGATTGCAAATACAGGAAAATAAGTGAGATCACAATGTGCGCATGTTACAGAGACAATGAGCAAAACTTCAGAGATAAACACATATATGTGAAAGACTTGTATTATATTAAATTAGAGCAATCTTCGGGTATTACAGACTTTGTTTAGATGCACAGACTAAGAGAAGTATGCTCTTCACTCACCAAATAGACTCTGGATTCAAGAAAGACACGAAGCTTCAGATAGAAGGGAATCTTAGAGACTCGGACTGACTGACTCAAATGCGAATGACCGATAATGAGCTCTCATCCTTCCTTTATACAAGTTTCTGAAGGAGGAGTCATCATGAAGCAAGCATTCGAATGGACAAGTGGTCCCTATGTTTGCCACTGAATCTCTACTTTTAGGATTTGGCTGTGGTAATTGTGCAAGATCCTCCAACCAAATTATAGATTTATTTCATATCTACCGAAAGAAAAATAGGATAGTAGATCTGATGGGGTAGACATGCAAGATTCCCCAACCAGAAGACAATCACGTACGACATAAAGTGGAATATCACATGACATACAGTAGAGCATCTTGGAAATGTGGGTCAATCCACACCAAAAGTCGGAGAAGTGCTATGAGTTTCCAAGATTCTCATTATTATAGAAGGACAATAATTACAAAGTGGAGGTTGGTTACGACAACCCACGAAACCCGAATGGCACCACTGTCGGCCATTTAGACATGAATTCTCATGATTAGACTCTGGAGTTCGTCACGTCAACCCACGGAAACCGACTATCTAGTGGTTCATACATCAATCATTCCATTGGAGAATCATGGAAGTGACAGAACCTATAAGGGTCCCAATGTTGAGTGTATACTTCTCTGAATAGTGTTGGATCTTCATTACCATCTTTGTCCTGTTGAAGTACATATTTGGTTCTGATAATCCATGGATGCCTCTCCCTTATGAAAAACATTTCATATTCTTCTTCGGAATAAAGATCACTGATATTTTGTAAGTTCCTATTTGGGAAGAGGAACATTCGAGCAACTTTTGTTACTTCAGGATCTATTCTAGTGGGATTTAACCCAAAAAATTTCCACCATTCTGCTAACCAATCTCGTTAAGGAAAGATGATAAAAGATACAGAAAATGTAATCATGCAATAATAATACTTGTATCTATCTATCCAAATACAGAAGTTGTACCACATAGCCTTGTATTGTTCATAGTTTATATTGAAAAATCTTTCGTCAGGATCTTGATTTGGCCAAGATTGCAAAGTTCTCATTCTATTGATTAGGAAGAAATTCCAAGCCAGAGTTTCTTCCCATGTTTGGGTTTGCTGGTCAAACCATTCTCTGTTAGCAGATCTGATCCAGCTAAGGTCACCCATTTCAACCAACTTTTGTCTGGATGCAATTGTTGAAGCATGATGCATTCTTCCAATAATATGTTGTGGAGGGATTACATGAATACTAGTATTTCTTGAGAATCCTGGTAATCCAAACTCAACTCCTTCAGATGACCTTAGTTTCCATCCTGGTATCCAATGTTCTTTATATACTTCCCATGGGGTATTATCATCCATATAATGGGTAACTAGACCATTTCTTTCATCATCCAATGCATTTACAATTACCATGTTTTTCTTACAGTAGGCAAGATGAGCATGAGATTATGAAATAAATGGTAGTTCTATCCTTTTAGGAGGATAGTCTTCAATGCCTGGTAGAGTAATAAAATACCTTGGTTCTCCTGAAGAGCATTTGCAGGATCCATGGGGTTCAACTGTAGACAAAAAAGGCGTGCCAAGGATGCAGTCTACTGGTAAATCAGAAATAAGATATTTCATTCCTAAAGCATATTCTCCAAATAACAAAATGCCTTTAGGAATTTCAAAATTGAAATCAGTATTTACATTTCCTAGTCCCACGGCAGAACCACAACTAGGAAGCCAGTATTTAGCAGGGACCAACTCTTTATTTATCAGATTCATATAAGATCTAGTGTCTAAGAGTGCAGTCAGCATGAATATTTCTCCATTTATTTCTAATTTGACTTTGACATAGTATTTATGGTATCTGATAGCCATAATTTTCATTCCTGCAAGTCCTTGCATTTGGGCTGTTGTTTTCCCTTGTATTATGGATTTTGGAATTTCAAAAGGAGCATCTTCTAATGGTGGAGGAATAGAGTCTAACCTTTCTTTTAATTCTTTGATTTATTTCCTGGCCCAAGAATCAATCTTGAAGCTATATTTTGCTTCTTCCTCCATTCTTTTGATTTTCTCTTTTAGTCCAAAGATCTCCTTTTTCATTAAAATTACTTCTTTGGCCAAGTCTGTTACAGAAGTATTCTATAACTTTGCTTCTCTGTTGAATTTGATGAAAGTCTTTGTATTTTTATCAAAAGAAACATCAATAAACAAAGGTTCTCTTTTGGATGGATCGAAAAACTTGTTCCTTTGTTTAGATTTTACAGGTTTTACAAAAGTATCAAGAAGAGATTTTTTCATGTCACCTTCGGGTAAGGCCTTGATCTGGGCTAGCATATGTGCTTCTTGATCTCCAGTATTGTGGAACATGCAGAACTTGAGTTTCTGTTGGATTTATGGCTCTGATTCAGAGTCCGAACTGTCTGCCTTTGCAAGAGAATAAATTTGGATTTCTACAATTGCAGTCCTGGTTGATTAATATTTCTTCTTTTGAGCTATATTGGAACTCAGAAGTACTATCAGAACTGGAGCAACATCCTTCTTGGAGAAGATGAACTTCCTCTCGTTTAAATGGATTGTAAGGGCACTGATTTGTTTCATGATCATTTGCTCCGCATCTATTACAGTGTATTTTCAGGACTAATTGCTTTCTCTCTTGAGCCTCTTTTTCCTTTTGCTCAGATAATTTGCCTTTGGATTTTCTAGAGGCTATGTTTTCTGGACAGTTATAGGCCAAATGTCCCGATTTTCCACATATACAACAATGAGCCTGTTGTCGAGCCTGATGGGTATGAGTTTTCAGTTTGATTTCCTCAGGCTCATAGTAGTGAGTTCTAGGATGATGTCTGTATTTGTATTTGTACTTTATCCCTTGTGCTTCTCTGGATTCTTTTTTCTTTTTCTTTATTTTTCTAGTTGGATGTTAGATATAAAGGCCATATTTCTCACAGATAGATTTATGATCAGGGAGATAGGTGGATTTTGATACAGAATTTGGGACTTTCATACTAGTGCAAAGTCCAATTAGGGCCTTAGTGATTAGGGAGTAAATTTCTCCCCAGGTGTACATTTCGTAAGGAAGTTTAAACACTTCCTAGATTTTTAGGTATTCAACAAATTTACTTGGTAGAGCTGCCAAGTATACTTGTTTCCAAAGGAGGTTTTGACTGTCTTGTACTTCAAATATCCTCTGTGTCCAATCCATATGGAATTCTTCATACTCAGACATCTTCCTACATTTCATATTCATGAGAATTATCTCATGTTTCTCAACAATTTCATCTTCTGTACCACACCAGTTCTCAAGTATTGCAGTAGTAAGAGCACCAATCATATTATTCTGGGGAGATCCATCAGTATGGTATACAAAATCTCCCTGTTCATCTCTAAGAATTTCAGACTCCATCTTGGCAATCATTACAGGGGAAGATATTACTTCCCACCATTTGCTGAGATTTCTTGTAAAGCATTGAATAATAGTTTTACAGGCCTCAATTTCCGTTTTTCCCTTCATGCACATAATCGTATAGGAGACATACATCCTATCAATCATTTGTCTGATTTGTGCTATAGACAAACTGTCAATGTTCCATTCCTGGAACCGGTCTTCAACAAATGTTTGTGTATCTGGCAATCTACCTTTCCCAATTAAGTTAGGAGCTGGAGGTCTATTAGAATGGTGTGGAAGGTTCTCGTAGGAAGGATTTTGGATGGTCAGTAGAGAATGGGGATCTCTTGAAGAAGATTCTGGTTTTTCTTCTTTGGGGAAGTGATGTGGAATTTTTTTTAGGATTACTGTCTCAGAGGGTTTATATATAGGAGACAATATAGAAGTTTGTGAGCCTATAAGGATGAGCGATTCAGGGATAGGCTTATATGGGTGACTATCCTTTTGTCTTATTTCTGTCAAGGTCTTTCCCATATTAGAGAAAGCATGTCCTAATCCTTCCATTATTTCTTCATGGTTTCTTGTAGACTCTCTCGATCTATAAGAGATTTCAGTCAGAGCAGAGTCCATCTTCTCTTTAACTTTTGTGACCTTGTCTTGATTTGATCGACAGACTATACAATAGTGTTTATTTAATGTTTTATATGAGGTATATTCCTTCCAACCTAAAACACTTTCAATTTAAATTAGAAGTTATATTCGAGAATATAGAAATATTAAATAACTATATTTTTGTAATTACAATCTTTTTAAATATATTTCACTACATGGTCATCCGAAACTAGTAGAAGTTTCTTTCAAATTTATAGGAAAAGTAAAGTTGAGAACCGCACTAATATATATTAAAAAAATATAAAAAATATTTTAGATTACAATGAGGACAATGTTTCTTCTCTTGCAATAACTAGAATATTGAAATTACTAATTTAATTTCGGCTAATAATTATATGAATATATTTAACACAATACTGAAACTTTAATATCTATAAATATTCCATTAGAAAGTGAGAAACAAAATTGAAAATACATATATTCAATTTTAACATCTTTTTAAAATTAAACTTTGCATATAGAAACTTTAAACAACTTTCTAAATTTGAAGCATTATTCTTTTTTTATTGGAAAAAAAAAATAGTACTACTCTTCTAATATGAAAATACAATAAAAGTCAATGATATGGTTGGTTGATATCAACTAGGATCTGTGGATAAGGTATTGATTTATTAGACTTTCATGTTTAGTTTGAGCTTGAAGAAAAACATACATGCACTAAAATGTTTTCATATCCACAACTATAAAGTGAGTATTATTAAGTTTTTTACTTTCCCAATTTTTGAAATAATATTTACCTTTACTTTAGTTTTAGTTTTATAGTGATATTTTGAATAAATATAATGAAAATATTTGTAAGAAATTATGTATTTGTAATAATGGAATAAATATATTTATATTTTAATTTCATATAATCTCCTTTCTTTTAGGAAACTTGTTCCCAAGCTCCTATTTCTTTGATGTTGAAGCTCCCAAAAAACTCACAATTTCCCAAAAGAGTTCCCGACCAATTGAGGAAGTTCCCAAGTAATTCCAAAACTCCAAGAACTTCCAAAAAGAGTTCCAAAGATGCTAAAAATGTCAGAAACAGTTCCCATGAAAGTATGATATTAAATGAATTTTATAAAATTTATTAATATTTTATATATATATATATAAATATTTTTATTTTAAATCTGTGGTCAAATTGATGGTGACTATGGGACTAATATTCCATGTGATATCCATCCCCACAAGGTATCATGAAAATTCAAGTGCTTAAGGTGCAAGTGTGAATCTGCTGGCCTGTCCCGTAGTCAAATTGATGGGGGACTTTTGGACTAATATTCCATGTGATATCCATCCCCACAAGGTATCATGAAAATTCAAGTGCTTAAGGTGCAATTGTGAATCTCCTGGTCTGGAATATAAAAGTAGACATAGACATGCTAGTTTGGAGAGAATTCTCTTATATTAAGATAACTTGTGTGAATCTCGTGGTACAAAGTTCTCTTATTATGATATTCCCACCATGGCCAAGGACATTCACACTCTTATTTTTTTCAAAAGGAACAAAGCCATCAAATTTGGGTATAGGAATCTGTGTCATTATGCGTTTATTTCAATAACGATGTCTAAAAGTGCAGCAATGCAAACTAATATCAAAACCATCATTATCATGTCATATTTTATGCTATTCGATCATAGACCAAGGGAAGAAAAGAGTTGGAATGAGTGTTCTAGATGTAGGAAGAACTAGATATCTCAAGCATTAATCAAAAATTTATTACCATTTTGGGTTGTTTTGATGCTTTGTTAATGGAGTGCACTAATATTGAATTATTCGTATGATATTTTAGTTTTTGTTGATGATTGTAGTACTCGATAAGTATTTTAGCATAGGTATAGATGTGTGGAAGCTTTCTAATTTGAGATTTTACTTTAATTAAAAGAATTATTAAAGTAAAGTGTTTTTATTAGTGAGTTGAGTTTTATTTAAAGAAAGGCTTTAATTAACATTAGTGAATTAAATAATAGATTTTTATCTCAAGTGAGGGGTAGTGAGATGAAAAATAATCTCAATAGTCAATCACTTTGGAGATTAGGGTTAGTTCATAACTCAATCTTGTAAACGTATGGCAAGGGTAAAAGGAGGTGACACTTACATAATACAATTAATACAGAGAAGACACAGACTTTTTCTCAAGAAAATTGGATCACCAAGGATTGTAATTCAAGGAGATCATGGATAGGTGGAAAAGGACTTCTATCTAGAGATGAGATCAAGGAGAAGAGAGAACAAAGACAACCGCAAGTGGGTTTCAGTAGATTGCATCGTATGAAGTTTTTCATACATATCCTAAGTGCATGTATGCAGGTTTCAGTGTGGAAAAGCATGCGTATGTGGTTTTACTTAAGGAAATGGGCATACATTTTAGGAAATGTGAAAGTTTAGGATTGTACAATCGACCATGAGTTGCTAGAGTTTTGCAGGTTCTGTCTAAAGTTTTATGTATTTCTCTATGGACCATTATCCCAGTAATGGAGCCCTTGTAAGCTTTGAAGTTATTTGAATAATAAGCTTAGTTGATGGGTATAATATCTTTTTGTATTGTGAATGATATTTTGTTTTCCAGTATTGCTTATGCTATATTTATTTGAGTTGATTATTTCAAAAATATATTATGTTTTGTGAGCTGCTAACTTGATTTACAACAAAGAAATCACTAGATAAAAAGATACCTAGGTGGTGCAGATCCGCCGACCCTCGGGCCAGAGTCCGCTACAGATTCGTTCAAATCTCCTCCAATGAGCCAAAATAGCTCTTCAGGATTTTACTCAGAAACACTTAACAAATTCAATCTGCAGGTCCTTTCCCGAAAACCCTACCTGTGCCAACATATACCAGGAGAGAGTCTTCACCTCTTTGGTCAAGCTAACAATTGTTTTTTTGGTTTTGCGACTTCGCAAATCCTTGTGTCGAGGTTCTCGGTTCCTCGATCCCCCGAAACCTGATAGGCAAAAATACCGAAAACAACTTTAATCGTCGATTATCCCTTGACCTGCATCTCGCTCCATGTGACTGCTTTTCCCCATGACTGCACCCTTATTTCGGAACTTTGGGGTTTCCAATGCCGAAATGCCCTAGTTCCTTTTCTTCGAGATTCCCGAAATGCCGAATCCTGGTATCCCGAAATTCCACTCCCTGACTTCCTCCTCCTGGGATTACTTTTCCCTGGCTCTCCACGTTTAACGATTTCAGAGATTCAATTGTCAAAGTGCTCGTCTCTCTGTAGAGGAATCCCCAAATTGTCGAATTCTAAAATCCCGATACCCGGTGCAACCACAGCCTTGCTCTCCTCTATGTCTCATTTCGTGACTTCAGGGTTTTCGTCCCCAAGAGCCCGGATTTCTTTTCCTCCAGGACTTCCGAAATTTCGAATGTCGATATTCCAAAATCCTGAAATGGTTAGTCTACGGCTATTCCTCCGAACGCTTTTGGAGTTTTGCATTTCAGGACTTCGCGACCCCCGTTACAAACGCTCTGCTCCTTCAAGCTTCCAGTACCCGAAGTACCGAAATAGTCCTGTCGGGGATTCTCGCCGATGCCTTGATCGCTTCCACATGTCCTCCTACTTGGATGGTCCCGATTCTTCCTGTCTTCAAGACTCCGTGACCCCAACGACACTATTCTCTGGTGTTCCAAACTCCCGTTGTCCGATTAACTGATAGTTCCCCAATCTTTGCCACATGTCCTCCACACATAGATGGTCCTGATCATTTCGGGACTTCACAAGTCGCGAAGCCAAAAAACTCCTTCATTCACCTCTTCGATGTCCTAATCCCTGAAATGTGAGGATCTCACGACACGTGTCCTCCATAGATGGACGGTCCTGATGTCTTCGAGACTTCAGGAGTTGAGACCTCCAATCTCCCAAATTTTGCCTCTAGGACTCCCGATATTTGAAGTTTTGTTGTTATTCAGATTTCCACCACTTGTCCATTGAGAGGGACGCTCCTGATTCCTTCAGGATTTTATGACCCGTGATATTTAGTCTCCCGGTCTGCTGTCTTCGGATCCTCTGAAATTATGAAACCCAAAATGTCGATAGGTCTGTCGATTTAGACTTTTTCGGGTCCTCTCCTCTGCTTGCGAGGATTTAAACCTTGTGCTCCTTCTGACAAATCTGATGCTTATCGGCTGTCTGAGCTAGATATGATGGCCCAAATCTTCGTCTCCCGTGCGCTCCTGCTGCTGCTACCTGGACGTGAAAATTCAATGTTCCAAATCTTATCTTCATCTAATCCGATGGCAGCTGTGCTTCCCTCCTTGTGAACGCTCTATTTCTTCCTGAACCTTGGAAGAATTCAACTCATCAAAGACCTCAACATTTTCTCCTGTTGTTACGAAGCCTGTGACTTTGTTGTTTGTCGGCGTTCTTGAATCGACTGACCTTCCTGAGCTTCCTTGGACTCAAACCCTCCAAAGGGTCTCCTTTTGGCCTCTGCAACCTCTTGGCTATGGAATGTTCATGAAAGCATTCTCCCTCCTGAGTTTTATCCTTCTCTGAAACCTTGAAAGGTTTCTTGACTTCTGCACTCTTTGTAGAGTCTCTGCATACAAAGGTGTTATCGGTCCTCAGCTTCTCTATTCCTCAGAACTCTAAGGGATTTCACCCCTTTCGCTCCCTCAAATGGAGGATCTAATTCCCTCTTGGCAGTGTCTTTCTCATGCAACTCCTTGCTGCATCTATAGGATATTCAACAACCTAGTGAAGGTCTTATCCCTTTGACGCTTCTCTGTTCCAGAACTCAAAAGAGTTCTTTCCTGTGCACTCTACACATCCACTCAATGCCCTCCTAGCAGATTTTCCCCAGAATCCTCAATGATTYTGATTCCTCCTTGAACTCACATTGGAGTTCTCCTTATACTCTCTACTTGTGCTCAATGCCCTCTTAGCAGAGCTCTTAYAGAATCCTGCAGTGATTATGTCTTCTACTGTGCTCCCTTCCATAGAGTCTTACCTCCAAGGTGTTCAACAACCTTGAGGTTCCTTCCTTGAGTTTAAGACTTCAGCTGGTGTGCCCTCCTGGCACGCCCTTGTCCAAATTTCATAGAATTGGAAGTGCACTCTATGCACTGGCTCTCATAACCTGTAGTGTTTTGTCATGCCCTCTTGGCATGAAGCCCCAAAGATCCCCAAACCTAAAATCAAAGAACCCACAGATAGCAGAACCTATCTGTTCCTATAAATGCATACCTAACATACATCTACAACATATCATCAATACACACATGAAGACATTCATCATACACAGAATAACATGCAGGAAAAACTGCTCTGATTGTATTAATCTGAAAATGCCTCTTTACAATGTGTTTGAGCTCGGACTGCAACAGAGTCTCGGTTCTCCTCTCTTCTCTTCTCTATTTGACTTACCCAACTACTTCTCCCTCCTCCTACATACAAAGGATATTTTTACATGAGGGGGATCTTCGAGCTCTTACCTCCAAGCTGCCTACTCTCATTCAATTACATTTAAATTTACATTGAAATCAAATTCAAAATGTGAGAGGACTGGAACCTCTATCCCTTGAATGTACACTTTGAATGCACTGAGTGGGTTGGCTGGATGGCGCATGGTTATATTGGGAGTGATGCTCCTACATCATACTCCTCTGCTGCGAAAAATTCATGAGCTCCCCAGCATCGTTGTTGAAATCCTCCTGGATCCTAAACAACTCGTTGGAGCCATCTCTCTGCTCCATATCTCTTTTGCTGTTGTTGTTGCTTCCACTGCTCTGTTGCTATTGTTGTCTCCCTTCTGCCCATCTTCCCCTTGCTACCAGTCTCTGTTGATCTGATCAACATCTCTCTGATCTCATCGATCTCCTTGTCCAACTGCTGCAATGGCTAGTCTATCCTTGCAGCCTCTGCTGAAATTTCTCTCCGCAAATGGGCAAATTATCAAGATCATCATCTTCTTCCCCTCTTGTGGCACTAAGTCTCCACTCTGTAGTGGACTCCAATTCTACATGCTCATTACTGAACTGTTGTTCAACCTCTACATCTGACAGTGTTGTTACTACCATTCCTCTTTTTTGTTGGCTCAAGTCCATCCTCTCCCAGCTACTCCTTGGGCTGGTATGCTCCTCCTGCATCTGTTTCCAACTTGACTTATTGGATGTGCATGCCCTGCACCTTCACCCTTCTCTCCAGGGCTTCAATTTTCTCACACAGACAATAAATCTCGTGTTGTCTTCCTCCTCTTCTTCTGCTTCTACTGCAAGCTTCAATGCTACAATCTCCTTAGCTTCTTGGCTGAATATGTTGACCCATTCCTTGGAATGATATTCTTCTTCCTCTGCTTGGGCAAACATCAATGTCTACTCCAATGCTATGATAGTCACAACTAGTTGTCTCTCTATTGTTACATCAGTAACACATGCTCTCTCCTTAACTAGGCTATTTGGTAGGAATATTTCAATTCCTCAAATGGTCAGAATGCTCTTATGATCCTCCTGCTGGATGGTGCAAGTTTTTAACTTGTCATCATATTCATTCACATGGCCTGTAAAACCACCTGAATTTTCACTTGTCAACACTCCTTTTTGATCTGAACTCACTCCTGAGTTCATGACACTCTCACATGGCCTCATCTGCTCTCCCTTTCCCACCTGGGAATATGGGATTTTTTTGTTGCCCTTCGGGCAGTCTATGAGATCCTCGGATCCCATAGCATTGCCCTCCTGGCAACCTGAACTTTCGTTCCTTCCCTATTGGCAATCTATGAGGTCCCGCAGTGATCTCATCTCATCGCCCTCCTGGAAATGTGAAATTCCCTCGCAGTCCTCCTGAGAGTTTATGAGATCCTGTAGCGATCTCATCTCATTGCCCAACTGGGAAATTGGGAATTTTCTGCTTCCCTCTTGGCATTTTCTGAGATCTTCTAGTGACCTCTCTTCTTCATCATCACCAAGATTTCTCCTAGTATCTGGTTCACATACCTGAACCACTTCCTCTTCTTTATCTCTGAGGATTTTAGCATGCCTCAGCCATTTCTTTAACAACCTTCGTTGTCCTCTGGCCAACAATTCTTTGACTGGCCATTTTAACTTTGTCTTCATGGGCCATTCATACACCCATCGTGACCTTGCATCCTGCTGCATCCGCAGTGCAATTTCTTCCCTCTTCATCCTTATATCAGTGAGCTCTTCATCTGTTTCATCTTTACTCATCTGTTCCAGGTTTTTCCTTCCAGAGCGTCTATGACCTTTATTAGCCATCTTGTTGTCAATCTTTCCTCCTGGTAAATCTCGTCGTTGTCACTCTATAACTATGAGTGCTTCTAGCCTCTCTTCTCTACAGTCCTTCTAACTATCTCTCTGATTGTTGTGTGCCTACAAACAATCACCACAAAGTCTCAATACTCTGCCTTCCTCTGATACCAAACTGATGTGTATCAGAGTACTCTTTCTCCTTCTCTTTTCCTCTTCCTGCAATATACAAACAGAGTCAGGCTCTGATACCATAATTTTGTAGATCCCCTGGCCCTCAAGCCAGATTCCGCTACAGGATCATTCAAATATCCTCCAATGAGCCAAAATAGATCTTTGGGCTTTTACTTAGAAACCCTTAACAAATTCGATCCGTAGGTCCTTTCCTGAAAACCCTACTTGTGCCAACATATACCAGGTGAGAGTCTTCACCTCTTTGGCCAAGCTAACAATTGCTTTTCAGGTTTTGCGACTTTGTGAATCCTTCTGTCAAGATTCTTGGTTCCTCGATCCCCCAAAACCTAATAGGCCAAAATACTGAAAACAACTTTAATCATCGATTAGCCCTTGACCCATATCTCGGTCCATGTGACCTCTTTTCCCTATGATCATAGCCTTCTTTCATAACTTCAGGGTTTCCAACGCCGAAATTCCCTGGTTCCTTGTCTTTGGGATTCCCAAAATGCTGAATCCCGGTATCCCGAAATGCCACTCCCCGGCTTCCTCCTCCTGGGATTAATTTTCCCCGGCTCTCCACATTTCATGATTTTAGAGTTTCAATTGTTGAAGTGCTCGGCTCTCTATAGCAGAATCCCAAAATCATCGAATTTTGAAATCCCGATACCCGATGCAACCACAACCTCACTCTCATCTATGTCGCATTTCATGACTTCAGGGTTTTTGTCTCCAAGAGTCCGCATTTCTTGTCCTCCAGGACTTCAGAAATTTCGAATCCTAATATTCCGAAATGCTAAAATGGTTGGTCTACGAATATTCCTCCGAACGATTTCAAAGTTTCATGTTTCAGAACTTCACGACCCCCGTTACAAACCCTCTGCTCCTTCGAGCTTTCAGTACCCGAAGTATCGAAATAGTCCTATCAAGGATTCTCCCTGATGCCTTGATCGCTTCCATGTGTCCTCCTTCTTGGATGGTCTCGATTCTTCCAGTCTTTAGGACTCCATTATGCCAACGACACTATTCTTTGGTCTTCTAAACTTCCAATGTCCGATTAACTGGTAGTTCCCCATTCTTCGCCACATGTCCTCCAAATATGGATGGTTCTGATTGTTTCATGACTTTGCAAGTCGCGAAGCCAAAAAAATCCTCCGTTCACCTCTTCGATGTCCTAATCCTCGAAATGTGAGGATCTCGTGACATGTTTCCTCCACAAATGGATGATCCCAATGTCTTCAAGACTTCAGGAGTTGAGACCTCCAATCTCCCAAATTTTGCCTCTCGGACTCTTGATATCTGAAGTTCCGATGCTATTCAGATTTCCACCACATGTCCCTTAAGATGGACACTCCTGATTCCTTTGGGATTTTGAGACCCGTGACCTTTAGCCTCCCGCTCTACTGTCTTCGGAACCTCCAAAATTTAGAAACCCGAAATCTCGATACATCTATCGATTCAGGACGTTTTCGGGTTCTCTCCTCCACTTGCAAGGATTTAAACCTTGTTCTACTTCCGATAGATCTGATGGCTATCGACTGTCTGAGCTATATCTGACGGCCCAGATATTCTTCTCCCATGTGCTGCTCCTGCTGCTACCTAGATGTGAAAATTCAACATTCCAGATCTTATCCTAGTTTGATTCGACGACAGTTGTGCTTCTCTCCTTGTGAACTCTCTATTTCTTCCTGAATCTTGGAAGAATTCAACTCATCAAAGACCTCAGCCTTTTCTCCTATTGTTACAAAGCCTGTGACTTTGGCTTCTATCGGAATTCTTGAACCCACTGACCTTCCTGAGCTTCTTTGGACTCAAACCCTCCAAAGGGTCTCCTTTCGGCCTCTATAACCTCTCGTCTATGGCCTGTGCATGAAAACACTCTCCCTCCTGAACTTTATCCTTCTCTAAAACCTTGAAAGGTTTCTCGACTTTTGCACTCTTTGCAGAGTCTCTGCATACAAAGGTGCTATCCATATTGAGCTTCTTTGTTCCTCGGACCTCTAAGGGATTTCAAACTTTTCTCTCCCTCAGATAGAGGATCTAATGCCCTCTTGGCAATCTCTTGCTCAAGCAACTCCTTGCTAAGTCTACAAGGTATTCAACAACCTTGTCAAGGTCCTATCCCTTGGATGCTTCTCTATTCCATAACTCAAAAGAGTTCTTTCTTGTGCACTCTACACATCCACTCAATGCCCTCCTAACAGAGGTTCCCTAGAATCCTCAGTTATTCTAATTCCTCCTTGAGCTCACAATGGAGTTCTCCTTCTGCACTCTGTTCTTGTGCTCAAAGCCCTTCTGGCAGAGCTCTTGTAGAATCCCGCAGTGATTCTATCTTCTACTATGCTCCCTTCCACATAGTATTACCTCTAAGGTGTTCAACAAACTTGAGGTTCCTTTCTTGATTTTAAGACTTCAACTAGTGTTCCCTGCTCGCATGTCCTTGTCCAAATTCCAGAAAATTGGAAGTTCTCTCTATGCACTGGCTCTCAGAACCCGCAGTTTTCTGTCATGCCCTCTTGGCATGAAGCCTCAAAGATCCCCAAACCTGAAATCAAAGAACCCATACATAGCAGAACCTATATGTTCCTTGAAATGCATACCTAACATACATCTACAGCGTATCATCAATATGCACATGAAGACATTCATCATACACAGAATAACATGTAGGAAAAACTGCTCTAATTGTATTAATCTGAAAATGCCTCTTTACAATGTGTTTGAGCTCGGACTACAAAAGAGTCTCGGCTCTCCTCTCTTCTCTTCACTACTTGACTTACCCAACTACTTCTCCCTCCTCCTACATACAAAGGATCTTTTTACATGAGGGGATTCTTCAAGCTCTTACCTTGAAGCTACCCACTCTCATTCGATTACATTTAAATTTACATTGAAATCAAATTCAAAATGTGAGAGGACTAGCGCCTCTCTCCCTTGAATGCACGCTTTGAATGCGCTGAGTGTGTTGGCTGGCTGACACATGGCTGGCTTGGGAGCGATGCTCCTGCATTACTAGGTGTTGGAGAAGGGTAAAATCAACATGGTATCATATTTGTTTCTCTAAGAAGATGTCAAATCTCAGATCCATAGCAGTTGCTAGCAGATCCATCAAATTTGCAAGGAGATCTCAACAGATCGATAACCAACAGTCAAATATCAAGGGTTAGATTTCAACAAAATAACAATACTAAGGTAGAAGTAGGTTTTTGTAATCATACGAAGTTGTATGCAGGTTGCAAAAGGAACAATATTCTATATAGACAGGTTTCTTTAGAGACAGTGGCGTATATGTGGGTTGTAGTAAGAAACTTCACGTATAAGGTCATACAAGTTAGTATAGGGGAAGTTTCAACAAAAAGTTATTTCCAAGGCAATTTATCAAGTTTAAGGGATGGCATCAACAAGTCTTATATTTGAAGACAGATTGGACGGAGCATCCAACTTCCTGTCTAGGAAAAAAAGAGTTACTTTGGCATTGAAGAAGTATGACCTTAGGGAGTTAGTGGACAAACCAATTGCTCCACCAACATATATTGTAGATTTGAAAACTCAAGATAAGAAGGAGATCATAGTTGAACGAGTAACCCTCAGTTTAGTGAAGGATCATCTAATTCCTCAGTTATCCAAGAAGAAGATAGGAAAGGAGATGTTTGATTCCTTGATAAGATTATTCCATAGAACTAACATGAACATGAAGATGGTTTTAAGAAATAGAGGTATATCTATGTAGATGTCTAGATCTAAAAATGTTACCATCCATTTCAGGATGATCACCTAGGTATGTAATCAACTTTCATCCATAGGGGAGAAATTCAATGACATAGAGCTCGTAAATGTGGCATTGAATGGTTTTCCCATGTATTGGGAACCATTTGTCAAGTGAGTCTGTGCTTGGGAAAAACTTCTAGATTGGCAGAGGTTTTGGTATGATTACATCAAGGAAGAGATTCAGGAGAATTCTAAGAGAACCAAGCAGGGAAGTAGTGATGAGAATCTGGCCCCTATTAGTAAGAAAAGGAAGGGAAAAGGAAAGGGTTCCAGCAAGAAGGGTAACAATGATGGAGGGACATCACAACTAGGGAAGAAGAAGGACCATACTTGAGAACCATATGTCTCTTAGAATAGTTGATACCCAGATTGGTATGCAAGGTATGGAATATATTTGTGAACTCGGGCACCGCTTGGTCTCTTTCCTGTCGCAGCATGGTCCATTTTGTGTACAGGTCGTCATAACTTCTAACAAGGTATTATTGTTCCTTAATAAAATCCCTGAAGGAATCCTAGGTGACTACAATCATAAATAATGAGGGTTCCTCTGTTTCCTTTTTCTCACATAAATTTTCCCACCAATCTTTGACATGGGGGGCAACTTTGAGGACTGCAAAAGTAATATTTTCTCTATTCAAGAAGTTATGGAAAGAGAAATACCCTTCTAGCAGATTCAACCATTTGTATACCACATTTGCGTCTATATAACCTTCAAATATAGGAATATCAAAGTGGATTTGTACCTTAAGGGGGGCGGTGCCTCCATTTAAGGAAGATGTGTCACCTGTTGGTAGCCACCGAAGGATTTACGCAAAATTGTCCATCATCTCATTCCTTTGTGGCATGAGGGCTTCCGCGATAAATATTTTGAAGGGATCTCCTGTCTTGTCATCTTTCTTTTATTCTTCCATGAAAGGTCATTTGAGTGTGCGAGAGATTTTGTCCTCAAGAGAAACAAGCTCGAGACCCAATTCTTTGTACCCTAACCTCATTGGGGACATGTATTAAGAACTACAAGGAGAAGACTGCTATGATACTACTGATATAGAATATATTTTCATAACAAAATGAATGCAGACTATTATCAAATGATGATTAACAAAAAATAATAGATATATAGTAAAACTGGTTTCTATTGAATAAGGAAATAAGATGAAACTATAAAATGTAGGGAAAACAAGCTTTCTAGAATGGTGGCAACTTATCTATGAGAAGAGATGTGACGGTTGTGCTCATTCACAAGAATATCATTACAATGAGACACTAAATGGATTTTTACATTAAACAGAAATGTCAAAAACCCTAGACATCCAAAAAACCTAACCTTAGGAGATGAATTGCCAAAAGTCATGTGGGCCCCGTTTGGGTAAGTTAGTACATCAATTTCTCGAGGTCGTAACTTTTTCATATGATCTTCATTTTAGGTGCACAATATCCTCTTGGAAAGGCCTGTCTGAGGATTACACATTTTGTGGTGAGACCTAAAAATGATGTTTAGGGCCTCAAAACGACCCCGCAAGTCAGGGACCCGAAAACTAGGGAAAAAATTACCAAGCTGGAAAATTGCCATAATGAGACAATTGGAATAGGTGGGAGGCCACCGAAATCCATCTGGATCATAGTTAAATATGAAAAAAGATTATTAGCATCATTTGAGGCTTTCATGAAGCAAGGGCATACTTTTCCTTTTTCATCACCAAACACTGAAACCCAAATGAAAGATGCCACAAATCCAAAAGGATCTATTGCACTCAGTTCTCCCATACCATCATTAAATCCTCTAGCAACAAGTTCTGAGTTACCTAGTTCATATTTTATTAATATAGATGACCTCACACCTATTCAGCTTGAATAAATTCCTTCATCATTTTTTTTTTAACAAGAAAAGGAAGGATATCATAAGAAGGGAAGCTTGACATAAAGGAGTAATTATGAAAAAGCACAAAATGAGATATGATGGACAGGGACAGAATGACCCTAAATTTGAAAAAAAAGTTGCAGACTCATTGGGATCCTTTGAAACCGCCAACCACTAGTCAATGGATAATCCCACAAAACAACTAGAACAAAAGAATCATTTGATTGAACAATTCCATAATGATACGGAATAGATGGAAATGACTGCCAGAAATAAAATTAATTTTGATATAGAGAAAATCATAGAGGATTTTGAACAACAGATAAAGAAGTTAGAAGAAAAATTGGAAATAAGTTTTCAAAACCAACAGGCGATAAATACTATGCTTTGTCAAGGAGACAAGTTAATAGATAAGTTGCAGTCTTGAATACCTATATTTGAGAGAACAAGAATGGATATCACTACTTTTAAGAAGAAAACATCTAAAGTAAATGGAAAGATGGAAACTGTCTGGCAAGACCTATACCTAAATATGGATATTATTCAAAGACATTAGCAAGTGATCAATAATTCCTTGAAGAATATTCATGAAAGAAGAAGGGAGCCTATATAGCAAGGTCCAAATTACAAGAATTCATAGTATGTAGACAAAAAATCAATGTACCTGGGTTTTCCCCTTTTTCATAGTATGAGAATATTAAGGGAGAAATGGATTTAAATGTATGGGAAACAAATCTTTAAGAAAGTAAGAGCTTGGATAGAAAAGAAAAATAATCTTCTCTTAACACTCTCTCATTTGTAGAGCCAGAAATGGTCGAGTTTGATGGCAATGCTATCCATCATACACTTGGACAAATAGAGATTGAAAGGAGCTAAGATAATTCAAAGAAAAATAGACAGAGTGTACACAGTRTTATCCAACAGGTAGACCATGTTGATTTACAAATGATAAATGATTTGTTGGTAAAACCGAGCTTACAACATTAGGTTACAACACATGTAGTGGTGAAGATTCAAGAGAAATTACCACTCGTACATAAAAAGGTTTTCTCATTTGAGTTAAATGAAAATCTCAAACCTTCCAAATTTGTCATGGAATTAATGGCACTGCATGCTCAATTCAACGATCAGAAAAAACCAAGTACATCTACGATTAAATAAAGGACAATTTAAGTGCCAGCAAACCAAAGAAATCTCAGCAAATTCAGAAAAAATTGCATTGTATCTTTTAGTTTTGATTGTATTGTATTTTGAGATCAAAGAATATGGAATGTCTAACTACTTTTGGTTAATACATTTTTGTATAAATAAATAGATATAAGATCTATTCATGGCTTCTTCTTGCCGAATGTAAAAGATAACTTACTCAATATCAATTAAAAAGAGAATACAAAGATTCTACATCTCATTTCCAAGAGTTACRTGTTTCATGTGTATTTCCATTTCCTAATCACATTTTCTTCACTTAATGGTTCTTGAGGATTGAAATACCACAATTTAGTAATACATCTAATTTGATCTACATATTGGGAGTTTGTTCAATTAGAGTTTTTTCTCTGTTTCTACTGTGAGTAAAGAAAGACCTGTATATGTGTAAGTTTCCTCATTTTAAATCAATTGTCAGTGATTCCTTCTTCATAATTCCTCTACTGTAGATAAGGTAAGATTTATCTGTATTTGATACCTTACTTTATTTTAACGGTCTTTGTTAATCAATTCTACTTTTCATAAGATTAAATCTAAAAATACTCATAGAAAGAGATATTTCCTCTGTGTTTTCTAATCATTAAAATTCATTTGAATTTGTATCTTAAAAATAAAGGTACAAAAGCATTACAAAAACTTTCTTTTATATATTTTGGATGCCTGACATTATTCTATGAGCCTAGAATCAATCTCAGGAACAACAAAGAGCATGGAGGGTCATTTGTCGATGATCAATTATGATAAACTATCTTGTAAATCTCTATGTAATATTTTTCTTTTGCATTAATAAATTTCTCTAAGTGGCCACATTGGTTGGGGTTGTGGATGTTTCCCCATAGAGGTTATACCACATAAAAACATTATTGTGTTGATCTTTGATCTCGTTGCATGAGTGGTTACTGAAGGTGTTCGTCCTCTTTTGGAATGCCTATGTTGTATAACATCAGTTTCCTATATATCCTGGCATCCACCAACTTTCGATAGGTAACCATAGGTGTAGCCATCAGTGTACAGTCCTTCGTATTGAATCTCCTTAAGACCCCTACTGCATACTTCCCTTGACTAAGGAATATCTCTCCTAATTACTTCCATACCTCTAGCTCTGATAAACAATGCATCAAGCTAATTTATGTCATCTCGAAATCAATAGCTGGATTTTCTTTGCACTCTACAATAAGCTTGTTTGCACCTATGAGAAAAAAATCATCCACGTAAAACAACAAGACGAGTCAATTAGACCCAACAAGTATGAACTACAAGTTAGGATCCTCCTCACCCTTTGTAAATGCCATACTATGCAAGTATTTGTTAATCCTAGAATAACATAACCTATGTGCCTATTCGAGTCTACACAAGGCTTTCTTAAGCCTACACACATGAGAATACCTCCCATGTACCTCAAAGCCTCGAGGTTTCTCTATATATACTTCGTCCTCAACAATCTCATTGAGGAAAGCTATATTCACATCTATTTGGTGAATCCTCCACCCCATAACTAAATAAATAGAAATAAAAACTCGAATAGAAGCATACCTCGTGATTGGAGTATCTCCTCGTAGTCCACTCCCTCTCTTTGGGAGAACCCTTTTTCCACGAACCTTACATTGAAATTTTCGATGATACCATATGAAATATTCTTGATCTTCTAGAGCCACATGGAACTCATAGATGAAATCCCCTCTGGTCTAGATACTATGTCCCAAAAATCATTCCTCATGATAGAGGTGTACTCCTCGACCATGGAATCCCACCAAACCTACTGATCTTTCGCTTCCTCAAAATTGGAAGTATCAGAATCACTGATGCTACTCATAAACACTATATAGATTAAAAACATCCTAAGAGGCTTCCCTCTAGTGGGAAAATACCCCCTTTAACTACATTAGGGTTTAAGATCTAGACAGAGCAAATGTTAGTCTAAAATTCAATCTATTTTCTACTCTACCCAAAACATACCAAAACGAATGAAAAAAAATAATAAGAGAGAAGATCAGTAACTGTACCTTTTATCCCACGTCTGGTGATGATCTCCTCAAGATTTGTAGTTCCAACGACTACATGCCTCCTCCCAAGGCTGACCTGCATCCAAAAATAGGCAAAGAAGGACTACAAGCATGCTATTATATTCATGATTTAGGGTTAGATATCAAATGCTATGTATAAATCAAGGAAAACACACAAAAGATCATCACTTGGGACAGGGAAAAGAGACTATTTTATTCATCAAACAAAGGCTAAAACTTACAATATGTGTCAGCCATCGTTCCATGAACCTTGCCTAAGATCCTCTTTACAATGCTCCAAGTGCACCTTGAATAGGCCTCTTCTCTCAATATTTTAATCACCTCAAGGGAAGGGAATGGATTGAATGGAGGAAGAAGGGGATGACGAGGGAATGCTAAGGAAATATCTCACAAAAGGTAGCAAAATCTTGGGCAAGGAAGGGAATTGAAATTGGGAAGAGTGTCATTGTTCTTATGCTTGCATGTGAAATGAGATCCAAACACCTCCTTTTATATGAAAAAAGAATGGTGATTCAGTTGGGTGACCAACTATAGCAGGTGAATTGGTTGGGAAACCTCCAATAGCCCATGAATTTCACCGAACTCCGTACAACTTTTTAAATTTTTGCAACTTTTTCAAGCATACACATGTTGTTTAGTGTGCAACAAGTGTATGTACGTGGGCTGTAGCGATGCAATGGGCATATGTAAGCGGGTTGTAATGGTGTAGGGTATGTACATTCTCTAAAAATGGTTTTTTAAGAAGAGATACTCAACAATGCTTTATTCAAAATATGCAAGTAAGAGGGTCAATGTCATGTATGCATGAGTAGGGCATTATAGAGATATAACAGATACCCCTTAATGTGTGAGGTCAGAATACAAAATGATGGATGAAATACATTACAACATATTCACCAATCTACAGAATCGAGTGAGCTCGGGACCAAAGTTCAGGAGGTGCCATCTAAAAAACAAAAAATTGTCTCTTCGAGGCGGGCATACCCATGCTTGGGATGAACTAAATCATGGTTTCCAATCAAATACACTGCAGATCCATGTCATATAACTATGTAAAGTGTATCTTTGAGAAATACACAACGGATCTAATCTCAAAATCATTCAAAGATACACAAGTATAGTATTCATCTTCAAGAATCTAGTGACACATGATGGTTGGAGATGAGGTCTTCATAGCTCAAGAAACAACTTCAAGATATTTAAAAATCGGGTAGGAGTATAATGAGAGTGTATAAATCACTACCTTGAGGTCTTCGACGGATCGTCATGAAGAGACATGAGGATCTCGATGATCAGACAAAGAACTTCATCGATTTCGAATCTGGACTTGGCTAGACTCTGGGAAGGCTGACTCATGAAGGTCAAGAGATAAACTGCAAAAAGTCCTATTATTGGATAAATATATAAGTGCGGACACAAACCGATCTCCCTAGATCCACCTGGATCTAGAAATAAACACACCAGAACATGACGCTTTCCTTAAGTTTTAGATATTGAATTTACTAGTAGGAAGGAACAAGTAACATACCTTAGTATCGCTTCCTAGGGTCTTTGTTGCTCCTGCTTGACTTCGGTGCTCTCGTGCAGTCAAGACGAAGACAACACAAACCAACCAAAGTGATAGCAATA
>SNQJ01S0039897.1:50071-68688 GCA_010110895.2 Picea sitchensis
CATGACATTGGCATAAGTTTGCGATGCAGGAAGCAATGCAAACTATCCATGTGTTTGGAAGAGTAACCAAACAGAGGAGGACACAACTCTATGTAGCAAGAAAATTTTCCTAAGGTCATAATAGATCCCAATGCTTGAAAACAAACGAAAGGATGCACTTTGTCCAAGGGAGACTCTCTATGCTGCTGAAAAAAGAATGAATATTTCTCGTCCCCTCTTTCTGGAATATTTGATTTTTTTGTCTTTTTCAATTTTTTAAGAGCTTGAAAAGGAATAAAAGAATGTTGCATTTCAAAGGAGGAACAAGTGTCAGAGGAAAACATACTAGTTCCAAGCGCAAGTAACATAATAATGCTCAAAGAAAGGAGACATGTGCAAGAAAGTACACTCGGGGAAAATCCCCCCATGGGTCAAGGTCTCAAGTCGTAGAGGAATGAACTGATACAAGGATTGCGTATAAGGAATGCTTCAAAGTTTCAATTGAGAGAAACATGGATTCAACATTATGCCAAAGATGCAAAGATGAGACTCACAAATGTGATTAAGCAAGACACAATGAGACCCCCTCTATGTATTTTTTACGAACCCTGAGAAGGTAAGCTCGATATTTTTTTCATGTTTAGAGAATCTGAAAAAACACAAAAGAAGACTCTAGGGAGTAACGTTTTCGGAGATAGTCTAGTCAGTTCGAAAAATGGTTAAACTTGCACCAAAAATACATATATTCAAAACCATTTTAACGAGTGTGACAAAGACAACATCACTCGGGAATATTTTCAATTTTAAGGAGTCTGAAAAGAGATTAACTATGGACTCACAACAGTTTTCTTAGTTTAGTCTCCTTAGCCCAAAAAAGTATAAAAGTAACTGAGGATAAATCTCCCGTCAAGACGAATTTCTCGAGGTGTACCTTTCTCCGATATAATCTACTTGCTGGAAAAAGGGTTAAACTCGTGCCAACAGATGTTCTTCTCGACCAATTTAACAAGTTTGAAGGAACAAGGTCACTTGACGATATTTTCAATTTTAGGGAGTCTGAAAAGAGCTTAACTATGGACTTCAGGGGGGTTCCTTTTTCATAAGTAATCTCCAAGGCCCGAAAAATGTGATAAACCAAAACCAAGGAGAATGTTCCTTTTTCAAAGATTTTTCCCCTAAGGACTGAAAAAGGGTTAAACTTATGCTTGAGAATACTCTTCTAGCGAACCGAGGTTACTAGAGCATACCTTTATTCATAAAATTAGTCATCCAGACTGAAAAAGGGGTAAATTACCGCCAGACAGATGTGCCTTCATGTTTGAGTTTGGAGAGTGTTAAGGGCAACACGATCACTTGACAATCTTTTCATTTTTAGAGAGTCTGAAAAGTGCGTATAGAAGACTTGAGGGGGCTACTTTTCTCAGTTAATTTAGACAAGATCGAAAATAATAAATACATTCTCATTGGATGTTTCTTTCGAAATTTAAAGAGACCTTGAAATACAACAAAGAATGCTCATGAGGGAATCTCGCAGGGTAGAGTCTACACAAACACTAGGAACATATAGGGGCAGCTTGAAATAACACTGAATTAGGATGGTGATTATCAGATTCCAGGTAGTTGACAGTCATAATGCTTCCATTATGAGGGAAATGCATCACCTGGAAGAGCGTAGACACCACAACATTCATAGCTTATACATAATCCCGCCCAAGAAGCATATTGAAATCTAAGGGCCTTGCACCACTATAACATCAACAAGGACAATATTTTCACCTAACGAGATAGGAAACTGAGAAAGAATCCCCAAAAATTCACTAGGACGTCTATCAAAAGCCAACAACTCATGCGATGCAGGCACAAGCTCGGGGAACCCAAATCTTGCCAAGCCGAAGAGGATAAAATACTTGCAAAGGCTACTTCATCTACAATACATCGATAAATTTTATTTGAATTAACTCCAACCCTTATTTGAAAGGGTGTAGAAGAAGGAAGGTGAGGCTCAACAAGGTCATTCCAATCAAAGGAAACCATCCTAGGAATTGGATGGGGTGTGATCAAAGTGAGCGGAATTCCCCCTTGTTATGAAAATATTGAGTTGGAAAGGCTAAAAGCATAGTCGGTAGACACATCACTCCCCAAGAGAAGAGTGGGATCAACCAAATATTGCATCAGTGTGACCACTTTGGTAGACTCGATACTCTCCAAGAGAAGAGTTGGATTAGCCAAAGATTGCATCAGGGTGACCACTTTGGTAGACTTGACACTCTCCAAGAGAAGTGTGGGATCAATCGAATATTGCATTGGCATGACCACTTTGGTAGGCTCGACACTCTCCAAGAGAGAAGTACGATCATCCGAAGATATCATCATCACAACCACTTCCTCAACAACTAGATAAATATATTGCGAGACAAGATGGTCTGAAGGCACATCACCCCCCAAAGGAGGAGTGGGATCAGCGTAATATTGCATTAGCATGATCACTTCATCAACCAAAGGATGAATATATTGTGAAGAAACCTTAGAAGACTCATAATCAAAAGAGCTTGTAGACTGGGACCACAATCTTCGTACCTCTGAAAGGCCAGGGAATAAATGAATAAGGTGATATCCCTTGAAATGATTACAAGGGAACTTAGTCTTACATCGTATTTTTCTAGGTTTCTAAACAAAATCAATGCCCCCAACATGACTAGCAGTAGTTGGTGTCACATCTCCAACATGACTTGCAAAGGTTGGTGATTGGTCGATAACATGACTCATAGAGGATACATAACTATCACCAATATGACTAGTAGTGACTGGATTTTTTCCCCCAACATGACTTGCAGAGGCTGGGTGTTTTCCCCCAACATGACTTGTACAGGATGGGTGTTGGTCTTCAACATGACTTGTTGAGGTTGGTGATTGACCTCCAGTATGAATTGTAGAGACTAGGTTCATGCCCCCACCATGACTTGCAGAGGCTAGGTGTTGGTCTTCAACATGACTTGTAGAGGTTGACGACCTATCTCCAACATGAGTTGCAGAGGTTGGTGATTTGTTTTTCCTATTCTTCCTCTTTCTATTTCGTTTAGACTTCTGATTACTAGTATCTATACTTTCACTAGAGAAGGTAGAAGGAGGAGGAGAATACTTCGTTGATGAAGGAACATCAACATGATTCCCATGATATAAAGTTCTTAACTAAGAAGTGTCAACAATGTTCATGACATTTGGAATGGTACCCAACCAAACCGGTAGTCCCACATTCAACATAGGAATGTACAATGTGACCATCAAAGGGACACCAACATTTTTGAAAAAATGAAAAGGACAAGAATCCCCTTTTGAAGGGGTTCCTTGGTTGTTATCATCAGGAATATTAGGCATGAATATATTATGCATAGGTTCTCCCCTTACGGGATCGTTCAAGTCTGTAAAACTCTCACACACTAACTCTGGCGAACGAGTGTTATAAAAAACAATGCCTATAAATAGGCGGCTCAATGTTTCTAAGAAGAAGAATGAAAAGTCCTCATGACCGACAGAGTGGGCGGTCTACCACCTTAGATTAGAGACCCAAAGAAATGACTGACTAACTCACTATGGAAAAATAGGTAGCACAGAGCACCCACTAAAAGTTTCCTAAAGATAAATCATGCAATCGACTAACTAGGGGGGATGATATTTATGTCAATTGACACTAGAGAAAGTAACCTGTGTAAGTGAAACTCGAACATGGAAATGTCCTCTAGGTATACTCTACGAAGCGTGATCCGATATCTTCCCTAGGTACCCTGGTATACCCCCGCAATCACGTGTGTAAGTCCATAAAATATGGGCAACTAGGTTTCCATATCACATTCATCTACCATGCGGGTACAATCGACAGTCAGGAAGATCGTAATGAGTAGGATAACAAGTTTGAATTCCTTCAAGGGTATCGAAAGAAAATGGTCTAGAAGACAACAAAGGATCTCAAATGGATTCAAGGTAAATGAAGCTACATAGGCAAATGCAGTCGATATTGTTCCCAAGAAAGACCCTCAATATACAATCCCCACTATGTTCAGTCCATATTTGGAGTGGTTATCTCCACTTCCTTTCCTCAAGAAACCTTGTGTTTATCTCTTGTGTTAGAGGGGGGTCTCGTTTAACTCTTACGACACTAGACTTAAAGAACTCCCTAACTCAGACTTCAATGTTTGATTTAAAGTGGCCTTGAAGAGTTTCCTCTTCAAACCTAATTCAAGGCCCTAAAACCCTAAACTAGTTTGTGAACTCAACAAACAAAAAAGTCTAATGTATTTTAGATTAAGCGTTGATTTTAAGGCTTGATTTACACAAAGGGTGCGGTAGTGCAACTGATGTTGTTAAGACTCTTGCCAAAAATGAAACTTATAAGAACACTGGAAAAGAAAGATTGTCTTTCTTATTTTTTTTTTTAAATGCTTTCAAGATGAGAATAAAAGACAACACTATGTTAATTTCTTTTTATTTTTCAAATAACAATGCAAAGAAAATGCGAAGAAAGAAAGAGACCTAAAAAACTAAGTTTTTTTTTTCTTCCAATCAACGAAGAACTAACAAAAGATGATAAAAGAAACTGATGAATACCCGATTCATGGCTGCCCTGGCCATGAGGGGGATTTTTTTTTGAAAATGCAAGTCATTGTTTTTCAAAATGCAACTCATTTTTTTAAAAATTCAATCTAAAAATAAGATAAAAATGCTAGGAAACACAAGAACATTAAGGAACAAGTAAACTTAAACTTAAACCCAATCTATGAACACAAATAGAGACTCTGGATGATTCAAGAAATCCATGATAAGCGTGAACTTCTATCAGGAAAGAGGAAAACTCCCTCTTTATTAAAAAACATTCATGAAACAGAGACGTGGTCGGTTGCATCAATATCCTGCGTATGTACATGAGTTGTTTACAATGCAGAGCACGTATGTAAGTGGGTTGACCCAAGACAGGGCGTGTACACCTCTGTATATTTCCAAAAATAAAAAGACCAGGCAGTCTTATAGGGAACAGACAACTGGTATGCACCCTAGAGGTGACCAAAAACCCTTGAGAGACTCAACAAACTTGAAAGAAACTTGAAAGGAAAACAAAATCCAATCAATCAACCCAAAACCCCCTAAAAATCCCTAGAGAGATCCCTAGTATGGTCGCCAATTCTACTAGCGGGAAGATCACCCTTTCACTACACCATGTTTTAATATGTAGACAAAGCGAATGACCGTCTCAAAGTCAATCTATTTTCTACTCTACCCCAAACATACCAAAACAAATGAAAATAAATGAATAAGAGAGAAGATTGGTAATTGTACCTTTTATCCCACGTTTGGTGATGATCTCCTCAAGCTCTGTACTTCCAACGACTGAACGTCTCCTCCCAAGGTTGACCTACATCCAAAAATAGGAAAACAAGGACTACAAACATGCTATTCTATTCATGAGTTAGGGATATATATATAATTCTATGTATAAATCAATGAAAATACACAAAACATCATCATTTGGGACACAAAAAAGAGATTATTTTATTCATCAAACAAAGACTTAAACTTACAATCTCTATCACTCACCATTCCATGAACCTAGTCTGGGATCCTCTTTACAATGTTCCAAGTGCACCTTGAATAGGCCTATTCTCTCAATCTTTTGATTACCTCAAGGGAAGGGAATGGATTGAATGGAGGAAGAAGGGGTTGATGAGGGAATGCTGAGGCAATATCTCACAAAAGGTAGAAAAAGCTTGAGCAAGGAAGGGAAGTGAAATTAGACAGAATTTCATTGTTCTTATGTTTGGATGTGAAATGAGAACCCAACACCTCATTTTATATGACAAAAGGATGGTTAGTCAGTTGGGTGACAGGATATAACAGGTGAATTTTTTGGGAAACCTCCAATAACTCGTGAATTTCACCAAATTCCTTACAACTTTTTAATTTTTGCAGCATACGCAGGATGTTTAGTGTACAACAAGCGCATGCACGCAGGATGCAGTGGTGCATAAGGCCTATGTATGCAGGATGTAATGGTGCAGGGTGCGTACATGATTTAAAAAAAGTTTTTTTAAGAAGATCTCCTTAGTAGTGATTTGGCAAAATATGCAAGTAAGAGGGCCAATGCCATGTATGAATGAGTAGGGAATTTTAGGGATATAACACTTGCGCTCTCTGAATGCACTCCTAGGAGCATCATCAACATCCCTCAATGTATATAATATCCACTTGGGTCTCCTGATAGAAATGAAAGGGGATAAATCCTCCTCCCCACCTGAAGTCTAATTCTATGATCTAGAATCTATTGACTACTACTTCTTGTCCTCTGTCACTATTGATGACTCCTATGTTATCCTAGATTCTAAGTTCTCCTCAAATTTAACATCTATGTTCATAATTTTATTCCTCTACACTGGTATGAATATCATTTAATCCTTTGAGGACTCGTTGTACCCCACTAATATACACTTCTGAGCTAAAGTCTCCATCTTTGTCATCTTCTCCACTGACACATGGTTGTAGACTAGAGAACCAAAGATCATCAAATGTCCTATCTTTGTATTCACCCTAGAGAATGCATCCTCCCGAGTCTTATCCCCTAATATCATGTGAGTATTCCATTTATTCACATATATTGTTGTGTTACATGCCTCCGTCCAAAGAAACATAAGAAACTGTTGGTCAAGTATCATAGCCCTAGAAGAACCAACCATGGATCATTTCTATCTTTCTGCAATCCCATTTGTTGAGGGTTGTAGGAGATGGTCAACTCCCTCTTGATCCCTTCATTCTTTCATAAATCCTTGAATTCATTGCAGGTGTACTCTCCCCCATTATCCAACCTCAAGACCTTGATCTTATTTCCTATATGGTTCCCCATCTGAGCCCCGAACTCCTAAAACTAACTAAATACCTCATCCTTTGTCTTCATAAAGAAGATCCATAGTTTCCTGGAAAATTCAACAATGAATGTCACACAATGTGACATTCCTTGCACTGATACTATTGACATCGAACCACTCACATTGAATGCATAAGATCCAAGATCCTCTTGGACCTACTCTCATTGCAAAGAAAAGAAGCCTTGACATTATTTCTAAGTGCACACCCTCTACACAATCCCTACTCCTCAATACTGAAGTCTGGAAGACTTGTAACAATCCCTTTTAGAATTGGAAATAGATTGTAGTGCAGGAATCCAAACCTCTTGTGCCATAGCTCACATAGGATATCATTGTCATGTGCCAAAGCCTGAAAAAAATTTCACTACAACCTGTTTAAGGTTCCCTCTCTAACAAAAACGACCATTGTTGTGTCTAGTCTAGCTTTCTCTTGACGTATGAGTACTTTCCCTCTCTGAAAAGTAAATACAAAACCCATGTCCTCCATAGTTGAGACTAAGAGAAATTTTTTCTTGAATCCTGGTACATAAGCACATCCTAGGCATCAAACGAACCTCATGACTAAAGCTAGAACAAAATTGTTCCCTCTCCCTTCACTATATACTTTCCATCATCACCAAGTTCCACATGAACTCTTGAGTCCCTCTCCATCGAACTGATAAATAACTCCCATGCTTATGTCATATGAAGAGATGCAACCATGTCCAAGTACCCCGCACTCCTGATAGTTGTGTTGGTAGAAAAGAAAGAAACAAGTGAGAAATCATTCTCAAACTTCATTGCAAACTCATCTGGTTGTGTTTCTGTTGATGTTTCTATGTGGATCTTTCATCTTCCCTTCTTATTCTCCAGACACTGAGATGCATAATGTCCATTCTTATGAAATTAGAAACACTTGATTTTACTCAAGTCCTTCTTCTTCCCTAGTTGTGATGTCCCTCCATCATTGTTACCCTTCTTGTTGGAACCGTTTCCTTTTCCCTTCCTGGTCTTACTGACAAAGGCCATATTCTCATCACTACTTCCCTGCTTGGTTCTCTTAGACTCCTCCTAAGTCTCTTCGTGGATGAAATCATACCAAATCCTCTGCCAATCTAGAAGTTTTTCCCAAGCACAGGATCCCTTGACAAATGGTTCCCAATACTTGGGAAAAGCATTCAATGCCACATTTACGAGCTCTATGTCATCGAATTTCTCCCCTATGGTTGCAAGTTGATCACGTACCTAAGTCATCCTCATGAAATGGATGGTAACGTTTTTAGATCTAGGCATATACATAGATCTAAGTCTATCTCTTAAAACCATATTCATGTTCATATTAGTTCTATGGAAGAATCCTACCAAGGAATAAAATGTCTCCTTTCCTATATTCTTCTTGGATAACTGAGGAATTAGATGATCCTTCACTGAACTATTAATTACTCGCTCAACTATGATCTCCTTCATATCATGAGTTGTCAAAGCTACCATATATGTTGGTGGAACAATTGGTTTGTCCACTATCTCCCAAAGGTCATACTCCTTCAATGCCAAAGTAACTCTTTTTTTCTTAGATAGGAAGTTGGATGCTCCATCCAATCTGTCTTCAAATATAAGACTTGTTGATGTCATCCCTTAAACTTGATAAATTGCCTTAGAAATAGCGTGTTGCTGAAACTTCCCCTGTATTAACTTGTATGACCTTGTATGTGAATTTTCTTACTACAACCCGCATATACGCCATTATCTCTAAAGAAACCTGTGTATATAGAATATTGTTACTTCTGCAACCTGCGTACAACTCCATACGACTGCAAAAACCTATTTCTACCTTAGTATTGTTGTTTTGCTGAAATCTAACCCTTGATTTTTTACTGTTGGTTATCGATCTCTTGAAATCTCCTTGCAGATTTGATAGATCTGCTAACAACTGCTATGGATCTGAGTTTTGACATCTTCTTAGAGCAACAAATCCGATACCATGTTGATTTTACCCTTCTCCAACACCTAGGTATATTCTCATCTAGTGATTTCCTTGTTGTAAATCAAGTTAGCAGCTCACAAAACATAATATATCGTTGAAATGATCAACTCAAATAAATATAGCATAGACAATACTGGAAAACAAAATATCATTCACAATACAAAAATATATTCTACCCATCAACTAAGCCTATTATTCAAATAACTTCAAAGCTTACAAGAGCTCCCTTACTAGGATAATGGCCCATAGAGAAATACATAAAACTTTAGACAAAACCTCTAAAACTCTAGCAACTCCTGGTCTATTGTACGATCCTAAACTTTCACATTTATTGAAATGTACACCCATTTCCTTAAGTAAAACCACATACGCACACTTGTCCAGACTGAAACCTACATACATGCACTTAGGATTTGTATGACAAACATCATACGATGCAATATATTGAAACCCACGTGTAGTTGTCTTTGTTTTCTCTTCTCCGTGATCTCATCTCTAGATAGAAGTCCTTCTCCACCTATCCACCTGAAACTATTATTTTAGTCACTAATATTAATTAAAACATTTTTTTTAATAAAACTCAAATCACTAATAAAAACACTTTACTTTAATAATTCTCTTAATTAAAATAAAATCTCAAATTATAAACGACACTTAGACATATGCTAAAATACTTATCAAATACTACAAACATCAACAAAAACTACGATATCACAAGAATAATTCAATATTAGTGCACTCCATTAACAAAGCATCAAAACAACCCAAATTGGTAATAAATCTTTGATTAATGCTTGAGATATCTAGATGTTCGTGCATCTAGAATACTCATTCCAGTGCTTTTCTTCCCTTGGTCTATGATAGAATAGAATAAAATATGACGTGATAATGATGGTTTTGATATTAGTTTGCATAGCTGCACTTTCAGAGGTCATTATTGAAATAAACGCATAATGACACAAATTCCTAGTCCCAAATTCAAGGAAAGCTATTGGATCACTAAGAAATAATTGGATTACAGGAAAGCTATTCTTAACAATAGCCTAATTTAATGCCACCAAAAAAATACTTCGAATATCGCGAAAGCTACTGTCAACGAACCTAACTCAATGACTAATCTCCGAATTGGCTGGCTCCAGATATTCTTTAAAACCTAATACACCAAACTGGTACTGAATCTAATGTCCACATTCCAAATAATCTTATAAAAAATTCGTTAAGATAATAATTCTGTCATTATTACGATATTACTAGCATGGCCCAGGATTCACTCTTATTTTTTTCCGAAAGAATCTAACTTAAATAACAGAACCATCAAAGTATCATTAATTTTTTCCTAATAAATCTAACTTAACGAACAGAACCATCAAATTCTCTTATTATAAGAGAATTCTCTCAAGATTTGTTTTTTTCCTCCAGCAGTACAGAGAGAATTATAACAAGTCTGGAGAGAATTATCTTCAAATAAAATAATTTGATGGCTCTGTTCATTATGATTTCTTCCGAACAAAAATAAGAGTGTGAATCTCGTAATTAGAGAATTATGTCCCGCGAGATTCCCACAAGTTATAGAATTCTCTCCAAACTAGCATGTCTATGTCTACTTTTATATTCCAGGCCAGTAAATTCACACTTGCACCTTAAGCACTTGAATTTTCATGATACCTTGGGGATGGATATCACATGGAATATTAGTCCCATAGTCCCCATCAATTTTACCACATATCCAAAATAAAAATATTTATATATAAAAAAAATATTAATAAATTTTATAAAATTCATTTAATATCATAGTTACATGGGAATAGTGTAGGATATTTCCAACATTTTTGAAACTTGTTTAGAAAGTTGAGGGAGCTTGGGAAATACTTGGGAACATCCTCAATTGGTTGAGAACTCTTTTGGGAACTTGGGAACATGTAACAACCCTCGTTAAATACTTGCATAGAGTTTATTAATAATAATTAATTAGTTAATCTTACTCTCCTAATATGTTTTAGTTAAAGAATAATTATTTCTTAATCATATTAATTAATTAATTAATTATTAATTAATTGTTCATATCTGTTGATGATTAATTAATTAATTAATTGACTCGTTAAAGATTTGAGTAATAAATTATAGGGGCTTAATAACTTTAAATTATTAATAATAAGACTTTACGTATGAAGAGGGGAAGGAAGCATTAAATGAAGGATAAGGTAATAAAGGCATGGGTAAGGTAATAATGGGGGAGGATAAGGTAATTAATGGAGGATAGGGAGTCAGTGGATGGGGAAGGATATGGCGGGGAAGAGTCCTACAGGAGATATTATGAAAATTGGAGGGAGAAAGATTTATTGGAGGGGAGAAGACTCTATTTCTGGTTTGCATATTTTTCTGGTGTTGGGAGTTTGGTTTTGGGGTTTAGGGGAACGATCGCAAGGGGCACCGGGTTGCTGGGGATTTTGGGCACAGGGGCCAGGATTCCTTGCGGTATCCTGCAGCGAGGGAGTCGGACAGGTTGTTCATAGCTGGCTGGGTGGTTAGTCGGTTTGGGCAGGGTTTGGTCAAGCAGCAGGCTGGGCAAGGTAGCAGGGAGGACAACCAGACAAGCGAGAGTTTAGCATCAGACAGAGGTATTTTAATTTATGTATTTAAGGAATACGTAGTGTTATGTGGTTGTTCGTAAGCTTATTATGATCTGTTCATAAATTTTATTTAAGCTGAATGGTTATATGTTGGTTATGAAGCTATGAAAATGTTAGGATAACATTTCTTTAAAATATTTTTTTTGTTTTGTTTTATAAGACTCTGTTGAGTAGAACCTTACACATGGTATCAGAGCTATAGTTCACAATCTGGAGCCTTAAGGGCCTACCCACCTACCCACCTAACCACTTGTAAGAAGAAAAATATCCAACCCACTCCATGCGAGTTGCATACATAGCCAAAAACATAATTAGTATGGAGATGTGGCTCTCCATAACTGGAACAGAAGAAGAAAAGAGAAGCAGGGGATTGTAGCAGTTAGTATGCATGCAAGCCACTTAAGAAAAGTTACTTAGAAAACATACAGGTTCTAGAAGAAACTTTCATGACCAAGTCACAGATGAAGGAAAACCTAACTGTACTAAGAATATGGCAACCACATAACATATACATGACTCAGTGCAGCCTACACTATCTAGATCAAGAACAAAACAACAGACAAGTTATAAGAGCATACTAACTCTTGACAAACAACAATACTTTAGATATTCCGTCAATTGAGTAAGACCATGTACAAATGTGAGGGGAACCAAGATTGCTCTGTATTCCTCGATCAAGGATTACAATAGCAAGCTAATATAGATTAGAGAAAGCCTTCAACTTTTATCAGCACATCCTCACTCATGAAAATACAAAGGTAAATAATAGAGAAAGCAAAAGAAGTTAGAAGACAATTACATTCAATAATATGAATAAGAAGAATATAAATAATTAGAAGAAAATAAACAAAAATATGACAATAAGAAGGAGTAATAACATATAAAAAAATATAGAGTACATATAAAATGTCATAAGAGAAAATAAGAAATAGTGAATTAAAAATATAAAAAGGAAAACACAAAAAGTAAAGTATAAGGAATGATGAGAAGAAAGGCTCAGAAAAATCCATCTTTTAATCACGAAGAATCAGAAGCATAATTGGCATTATAAAGCTGAAAGATCCTCATTGCAATTGAAAGAATTCAAATGTGTGTGCTTGCATTCTGTTTTCTGATTAGCAACCGTTTAAGCTATAAGAKCATGCAAACAGTTGATTGGACAGAAGCTAGAACTGATCATCATGGGTTYACGAATGAATACCAATGTTAACTCAGTTGCAACAACACAAGGTTGATTTTAGAAAAATGTCAAAAATCAAATAGGTAGAGAAATCTGTTTCAACTGTGGGAACTATGTTCCACACGCCCAAACGCCCAAACGCCAAACGCCAAGGCTCCAAGGATAGAATCGACAGGGAGATAAACAACACCAAATTCTATGAGTCAGCGCCAATGACCTAGCAACGAGCCAAAAGGAGGAGATTCCATGAGGGTTTGACTCCTCAACGCGTCAAAAGATTCAAAAATATATATAATAGATTAAAAAAAAAAATTATCTTGCCCATAGGCACAATCCGTGATTATTCAAGCATATAGTTCAAGTCCAAAGGTTCTTGACTCAAGCATTTATCACAAGCCACACTACATATCAAACCATCCAATAAACAACACAAATCCCAAATTTAAAAAAAACGAGCACCAGGATAAGCAGGATAGCCAACGCACAAGGGCCAAGATCCCTTGCATAGGCACAGGCTCACTTATCAGGCTAGCAACACACCAGTGCACATGAGGCCATGAGGAGGAGTCTAAAAAGGGAGAGAAAAACACATCGGACGGGAGGCTTGACACCGTGACCCTTACCCACGCCAATGGTTTAACAACCATACCTTACCATATCATCGAACATATCAAGCGCCCAGATCCAAGCACCAGATCCCAGTGCCCAAGACCAAACGCCACGACCCAGGGTTTCCTGTAGGCTGTAAATACAAAAAATATAATGACGAAAAATTAAAACGAACAAAAAAAATAAAATAAAATATTACCACTGGTTAACCACACATTACAACACTCAGCGCAAGTCAAGTGGAGTGTATCTCACATGGAGCATTGTGTTTACACCGCGCTTCAGCCACACAGCTACCAAACTCAACATACAAGCCAACACAAGCACCGAGTCAAACAAGCCACGACCAAGAGAGGAGCCTGCAAGAGGCATTTTCTCTTGCCCTAAATGCCCAAGAGTTTGCACAAATTCGTACAAGGACGAGCCCACAAGGAGGCATTTGTGCATAGCGTGTCTAAAAATATCCAAGAGAAAAAAAAAAAAAACATATAAGCTAACGCACCAAGCGCCAATGCTAAGCACAAGTGGATAGTCTTCGACTCACAACATCCATCTCGCTGCAACTCCTTCAAAGATACCAATGATTTTATACTTGGTAGCTCTTTAGCGCCACCGCCATGCAAGAAGGCAACAAGTTCAAGACCAGTCACCAGTGTAATGGTGTGTAATCTACAGGCCTAAACAACAACCATCCCCAAGATAAATGGGCAAGCTACGACACATAAGACAAATCATAGGTTTTCCCACAGGCGGACAGTAGTACAAAGCCACCACCATGCACAAAGCCATGACCAGACCAACACCAGCGCCGAGAGAAGAGGGAGAGAGCAGAGTGGAGAGGCGGTAGAGTGGAGAGGCGACAGTGAGGGAGCGTTAGGGTTGAGGAGTTTAGGGTTTGACAGGAGCCGTGTAGGGTTTTAGGTAAGGAAAGAGATAGAGGGGCACATGGGCCTCATGCGAGGACCCACTACCCATGCTAAAATTGTTTTTATTTTATTTTCTTATTTAGTTTTATTTTCATTTTCTTATGATTCATTTTTTATTATTATTTTATTCATATTGGCTAAATTTTAATGTTTTAATTTAAATTATGTTTAAACTATAATTTAACTCTAATTACACTCTATTGCTCTAATTTAACTAAAATGAATAAATTAAATTAAAACAATAGTTAAATTTAAAACAATAGTTAAATTAACATAGTTAATTAATTAATTTAAAATTATTAATTCATGCTTAAGGAAGGAGGAACGACCTCCTGTGATTTACTTTCGTCACGTTGATAGTGTAAAGGAGTTTGGTAGATGCTAGTTGTGTCTAGCTCAGGAATGGCATCAAGGAAAGTGGATGGGACTAATTAAAGTGACTAATTAGATTGTTTTTAGCTAAAGGTTAAGGACTTAGAATGAGATAAGTAGGAGGGGGCTTCATGAGCACTAGGCAGGTAAGTTAGAGGACTTAGCAAGTGGGACACAGTGCTAGCATAGATACCAGACGAAGGAGTCAATAGTTTTCTTAGGCAAAGAAATCAAGCTTAGACTCTTTAGCCCTAACCTAGCCAATCCCCTAAAGAGAGTAACGTCTGTTTACAAACAAGTAAAAATAAACTTACGCCTAACCCCATTTTCTAGTTTAAGTTGCGCAAATTTGAAATGTCCTTGAACTCACCCTGAAAACTTTGGTTGATGCAGGTTAAATCATACAGGATGGTTAAGACTCAAGGGAATTGAGGCAGAGGAGCATCGTCATAGGCATTGCCAACACCGCCAGCACCGCCACCACCATCACCCGAACTAGCTCTCATACTGCGCTCGTTGGACGCCATAAATGAGACTTTAAAAGGGCAACAACCAATAGGGATCGAAGTGGAACCCCCACCATCTAGAACGGGTAATCTGGAAACGTCAAGGGATTCAGGGGGATGACCTCCACCCGAAGACATCACTAGAGAACTGCAGAAGATCAAACTTCTGGAGTTTGCCGGGGGTCGCACTAGTGAACGTACAGAAGCATGGTTGGAAGGCATGACAAGGTGTTTTGCCTTAAGGGACTATCCGTCCACCTCAAAGGCGAAAATATAAATTTTTTAGTTAAGAGACAACGCCTTGAACGGGTGGGGTGACCTGGAAAGACAACCGCATCTTACCTCGGACACCGTATCTTGGGAAATTTTTGAGGAGAGGTTTCGAAGGAAATATCTTCCAACTTACTATGAGGAACAACAGGTAGGAGCGTTTCATGCTCTAGTACAGGAAAACAGGACCGTAGAGGAATATGAGATTAGGTTTATGGAATTGGTCAAGTATGTTTCATATATGGATAATGACCAATGACAGGTGGAACGCTTTGTCTATGGGTTGAACCGTAAGATCAGAGCTATGGTGTGGTTGTGGAAACCGTCTTCAGTAGCAGAAGCTGTGGAAAATGCGCGTTATGCAGAGGAACACATGAACTTAATTGGAGGTACAAGACCTTCCTTTCCGCATCGTCCTAGATTCATAGGGAAGGCCCCTAGGACATTTCCCAGGGGAGGGGGCTCAAGGCCACCTCCATATGGTAAAAAAAATGCACGAAGGATAGTAGCCATGGGGATTTCAATGGAAATGAGTGCAACATCTCATTCATCACCAACAACGCAGACAGGTCCATGGCCATCTCAGGGAACAACTAGTAAGGGAAGGGGTTCCAGGGGAAGGAACTCATTTCAGAGGCAGTCACAGAACAATGCGCAGGTTCAATCTCATGTTACCTGTTGGGGATGTGGAGGACCCCATTACCAGTGTGATTGCCCAGAGTTACAATCAGGATTTGTGGATAGAGAAGGAAAGGCTCTGATGGGAAGAGAAAGTAGCAGCCACCATATTTATGTAGCGATTAATAATCGTGAGGATGAACATCAATCCACAATGGTGGAGTCATCAGGTATGCTAAATCATATCAATGTTAATATTTTAATTGATTCTGGTGCAACAGATAGTTTCATTTCACCATCTGTATTAGAAAAGAGTGGGTTGACAGCCTACAATCATGATGAATTTAAACAAGTTGAGATGGCTTTGGGCGAAAAACAAGTGGTAGGACATAGTGTTGATAATTGTATAGTAGACCTGGGAGTGTGTACTACCAGGTTGCAGGTATACATCACTGCTCTCGGGGCATATGACCTAATCATTGGAATGGATTGGTTAGAATCTCATCGATCTTTGGTAGATTGTTTCGCAAAAAGGGTGCTTTATGTCGACGATGAAGGAAGACCAGTAGAGATCCAGGGGGTAGGGAGGAAGGTGTCACTACACTTTATCTCAACTATGAAGGTTAAGCGATGCTTGAGGCAAGGGTTTCGACTATATGTAGTGGAAGCATTGAATGAAATGAATGGACCTTCATTGGATCAGTACCCAGTATTGTCAGAATTTAAGGATGTTTTTCCGAATGAGTTACTAGGGTTACCTCCTGAGAGGGAGATTGATTTTACTATTGATCTAAAACCTGGTGCAAAACCAATTTCCAAAACTTCGTATCAGATGACAGCAATAGAACTTTGTGAGTTGCAAATGTAGTTGAAAGAGTTATCAAAATTAGTGCTAATAAGGCCTAGTGTCTCACCTTGGGGTGCACCAGTAATTTTTGTAAAGAAGAAGGATGGTTCCTTATGATTATGTGTAGACTACAGGGACTTGAACCATGCTACAGTGAAAAATAGGTACCCAATGTTGCGAATAGATGACCTCTTTGATCAGATGAAAGGAGCAACAGTATTCTCAAAGATTGATTTGCGATCAAGGTATCACCAGTTAAGGATTAAGGAAGGCGATATTCCTAAAACCGCCTTTCGAACTCGGTTTGGAAATTACGAGTTTGTCGTAGTACCTTTCGGATTGACCAATGCACCAACAATATTCATGAGCCTCATGAACGACGTATTCCAGAAGTACTTAGACCGTTTTGTACAAGTCTTTCTAGATGACATCCTCATCTATTCCAAGAACGAAATATAACATGAGGAACACTTGCGAGTGGTGTTGTCCTGTCTTAGAGAGAACAAATTGTATGGGAAATTCTCAAAGTGTTCCTTCTTTCAAAAAGAAATCCACTATTTAGGTCATATCATTTCCGGTGAAGGAATCTTTATGGACCCAAAAAAGGTAAAGGCCATTATGCAGTGGCCACTGCCGAAAAATGCCCATGAGGTGAGAAGCTTCATGGGGCTAGCAGGTTATTATCGAAGATTTGTGGAAGGATTCTCTAAAATAGAGAAACCCATCACCACTTTGCAGCGCAAGGGAGTCAGGTGTGAATGGACATAAGAATGTGATAGTTCATTCGTTGAACTTAAGAGGTTACTAACTAGTGCGCCAATTCTACGAGTGTCGGATATGGAAAAGGACTTCAAAGTCTGCACGGATGCCTCGAAGCAAGGGTTGGGGGCCATGCTAATGCAGGATGGAGGAGTGATAGCTTATGCATCAAGGAAGTTGAAGAAACATAAAGTCCTATATGAGATTCATGATTTAGAGTTGGCAACTGTAATGTTAGCTCTAAAACTTTGGAGGCACTACCTTGTGGGGTGAAAGTTTGAGCTCAAAACAGACCATCAAAGTTTAAAACATCTCTTCACTCAAAGAGATCTAAATTCTAGGCAAGGGCGATGGAGTGAGTTTATGAGTGAGTACGATTTTCGTATTTTGTACATCAAGGGGAAGGAAAATGTGGTCGTAGATGCCCTGAGCAGGAGACCACACGTCTTCTCCTTGATACCCTTAAAAGTCAATATGAGGGAACGTGTGTTGACGCAACTCCAAGGAGACAGTTGGTATTTAAAGGTTACTTCAAACCTCCAGAGTGGGAGGCAGTTAGATCCAAGGTATGAAGGATATATTCTGGAAGTAGACGAACTATTGAGATATCGAGGAAGGATGTACATCCCTGAAAATGGGGAGATTAAAAGCATCATATTGAAGGAAGCCCATAGAGAACTTTATTGTGCGCATCTAGGTGTGAAGAAGATGTACGCAGACATGAGGAAGCTCTTCTTCTGGGTAAGCATGAAATGCGATGTAGTCCATTTTGTCGCCAAGTGCCTAGAGTGTCAACAAGTGAAATTCGACCACCATCACCCAGTAGGCCTCCTACAACCACATGATGTTCCTATGTCCAAGTGGGAAGTCATATCTATGGATTTTGTTGTGCGGTTACCGCTCACATCTCATAGACACAATGTCATTCTTGTGTTAGTGGATAAGTTAACCAAGAGTGCTCATTTTATTCCGGTTAGACACTTACGATGTCACTGATGTGGCACGTGTGTTTGTAAATGAGGTTATTTGTTTGCACGAGATACCTAAGAA
>SNQJ01S0039897.1:71138-85987 GCA_010110895.2 Picea sitchensis
ATTAATTAATTAATTAATTGACTCATTAAAGATTTGAGTAATAAATTAGAGGGGCTTAATAACTTTAAATTATTAATAATAAGACTTTACGTATGAAGGGGGGAAATAAGCATTAAATGAAGGATAAGGTAATAAAGGCATGGGATAAGGTAATAATGGGAGAGGATAAGATAATTAATGGAGGATAGGGAGTCGGTGGATGGGGAAAGATATGACGCGGAAGATTCCTACTAAAGATATTATGAAAATTGGGGGGAGGAAGAATTATTGGAGGGGAGAAGACTGTATTTCCGATTTGCATATTTTTCTGGTGTTGGGAGTTTGGTTTTGGGGTTTTGGTGAACCATCGCAGGGGACACCAGATTTCCGGGGGTTTTGGGCACGAGGGTCACGATTCCTTACGGTATCCTGGAGCTAGGGAGTCGGACAGGCAGCTCCTAGCTAGCTGGGTGGTTAGTCGGTTTGGGCAGGGTTTTGTTCGAGTAGCAAGCTAGGCAAGGCAGCAGAGAGGACAACCAGACAAACAAGATTTTAGCATCGGATGGAGGTAATTTAATTTATGTATTTGTTTTATGTATTTAAGGAATATGTAGTGTTATGTGGTAGTTCGTAAGATTATTATGATCTGTTCATAAATTTTATTTAAGTTGAATGGTTATAGGCTGGTTATTGGTTATATGTTGGTTATGAAGTTATGAAAATGTTAGGATAGAATTTCTTTAATATATATATATATATATATATATAAGACTCTCTTGAGTAGAACCTTACAGAACACGTTTCCTAAAATACTAGATTTAAATTAGAATTATATTAAATTAAAATGTAAATATATTTATTCCATTATTACAAATACATAATTTCTTACAAATATTTACATTGTATTTATTAAAAATATCACTATAAAACTAAGACTAAAGTACACTTAAATATTATTTCAAAAATTAATTTAGTAAAAAAACTTAATAATACTCACTTTATAGTTGTGGATATGAAAAACTTTTAATGCATGTATGTTTTCCTTCAAGCCCAAACTAAACAGGGAAGTCTAATAAATCAATACCTTATCCACTACTCCACTCTGTTGTTGATATCAACCAACCATATTATTGACTTTTATTGTAGTTTCATATTAAAAGAGTAGTACTATTTTTTTTCCAATAAAAAAAGAATAATGTTTCAAATTTAGAAAGATGTTTAAAGTTTCTATATGTAAAGTTTAATTTTAAAAAGATGTTAAAATTCTATATATGTATTTTCAATTTTGTTTTTCATTTTCTAATAGAATATTTATAGATATACAACTATTTTTCATATTTTTTTAATATATATTATTGCCGCTCGAGGTTTTATGTAAATTTGAAAAAAACTTCTACTATTAGAGATACACTATCCACATTCTCAACATTCCCACTTTTAAGAAACTGATACAACATAGCTTAATATAATATAAGTGAGTGATGACCATATAATAAAATATATTTAAAAAAATTGGAATTACTAAAAATATAATTATTTAATATTTCTATATTCTCGAATATAACTTCTAATTTAAATTAGAAGTGTTTAAAGTTGGATGGAATATATCTCATATAAAATATTAAATGTTTTTCTAGCAAATAGTATTGTTTGACCAAATATCTGACTCCTAATACCTCACAATTGAAATCAACTAAATTATAATAAAACAACCAAAACGATCCCAAAAATCTGCTCAGGCCCAATCTGACACAACAGCCTGTTATTATTTTAACCTCTTCCAACTTCATTGGAACATGATTAAAAAATACATTAATTATCTTTTATTATTATAATAAACTTTTATTACAAACAAACCGATATTCTTCAGCTTTGACGTCAGCGCTTGCGTAAGTAGTGTTTTATTTGCTTCTCTCTGTGTATACTGAAGTGTTGTTAATTTGTGGAGCTGAAAAGGGAATCCTGTTGGTGGATACTGTCCGGCATCCTTTTTTCTGCATTGAGACTCCACTGTGTGGTCTGCATCCATTGAGAGTACTCTATCAGAGATTCGACAACTGGATCAATATTACAGAACACACCAGGTCATGGCGTCCAACGCAAACTTCTCCTGTTATGTCCAATTCTCTCAGTCATTTTCCTTAAATTCCACCGATTTTAATGCCCACCTCAGCATTCCACTGATATATTGTGTTATTTTTTAACTCAGAATTTTGTATCAGATTTGCTCAATGGGTTCCTTCCATTTTGTATTAAATTCCCAATCTCTGCAAATACTCCTGTCGCATTTCTATTAATTGGGTTTTTGCATTGTTTCTGGAAGTGTATCTGGTCTCAAAGGATAATTTCTCACTGGTATTTTTCTAGGATTATATTGAATTGAGTCCCTTTTATCTTTTGTCCTAGGTCGTTTGATAGGTTGGGTGTTTGTTGTTTTTACACAGAATCTAAGTTAATTGTTTTAGCAAAGAATCTAAATTGGCCATTCCGTTTGTTACAGCATTCTCGTCCCTTTGTAAACTTTTCATTTGAACTTCTTTTGCCTGAAGCTGTCAGCGTGCTTCTTTTGCCTTTGTAATATGGCTGGTCAGCGTGCTTCTTCATCAGGAATTCCTTCTTCCAGTAATATTGGAACAAACTGGATTTCTCAGTAAAACAAACAGTTCGAGAAGGCTTTAGCTATCTATGACAAAGACACGCCTGACCGTTGGCATAAGGTGGCTTCAATGGTTACTGGTAAATCCCCAGAGGAAGTCAAAATACATTATGAGACTCTCATAGAAGACTTGAATTCCATTGTAGCAGGCAAGGTGCCTTTTCCCAAATACAAATCTTCGCGTTCTTAAAAATGGGGGATCGACCAACAGTAATTCTCACAAATGGGTAGAAGAGAAACACAGGAACGTCTAATGAATCTCTTTGCTAGTATGCTGTAATCTTTAGCAATCTAAACTTGTCCTAGTTGTTAGTGGCGCAAATGTTTGTGGTGAATAGGGTATTGATTTATTAAATTTTCATGTTTAGTTTTTCAGTAATAAAAACATAAATGCACATTAAAAGTTTTTAGTATCCACAACTATAAAGTGAGTATTATTAAATTTTTTTACTTTACTAATTTTTGAAATAATATTTACCTCTACTTTAATATTAGTTTTATAGTGATATTTTGAATAAATATAATAAAAATATTTGTAAAAACTTATGTATTTGTAATAAAGAAATAAAAATATTTACATTTTAATTTAATATATTTTTAATTTAAAGCTATTATTTTAGAATACTATTTCTCAAGCTCTCATATCTTTGACATTGAAGCTTTCTTAAAGTTACCAAGTTTCCAAAAGAGTTCCCAACTAATTGGAGACGCTCCCAACTAATTCCCAAACTCCCTAAAATTCTAGAGCTTGAGAACTAGATGTTAAAAATGAAAGGAGCAGTTCCTTGCAACTATGTATGATATAATTGATTAATTTATATAATTAACATAATATATTAAACTACACATTTTTAATATTTTTTTAAATGTTTAAGTTTTGAAATTTTAATTTTGATACAACAATTAATAATTGAGATAGTGAACTTTAAAATCATATTCATTCAAATTTGTGTAATTATTGATTTTTTTAATAAAAAGTTGGAAAAGGTTTAATAAAGGACATCAATCTTAAAGGATTAAAGAAATAAAATTAGTATGTTGTAAATTATAAAAATAGAGTTAATGCATTTTTAGAACTACATGAAAGAACATGTTTTGAACATCTTAACCTCCATACCCATGGTATCAACAACAATGCACTAATAGGTTGAATAACACTACACAACATCCATAACCACTCAATAACCCCTAGTGGTATCAACATCAATGGATTGATAGGTTTAATTGCATGACATGACATACATGTTTTGAACATCTTAGCCCCCATCCCTGTGGCATAAAAAACAATGGACTAATAGGTTGAATGACACCACACAACATCCATAACCCCTCATGGTATCAACAATAATGGATTGATAGGTTGAATTTCATGACATGACATTCACAACACGTTGATAGTAGCTTCTTTGGGGGAAAATCCCCCTAATGAGGGTCTAGTGACTAGGCACAATAATGACACCTTAAAAGACATAATTACTCATATTCCAACTAAATCTAACAAGACCTAACGAAAATTAAGGAAAGGGAGGGAAAACCAAGGTATGCACCTTAAGTACTTCTGTTTGTACAAGATAATTTCCTCTCATTGTTTTCTCTTGGATTGTAGGCCTCCTCCCAATGTCGGCCTGAAACAACTTTAGAGAACAATATATAACAACATATGCTTAATCACCAAGATCACTTAAAGGCCTAAATATTCATGAAAGCAATTTAGAAGCATAAACATGAAGACACATAGATTTGGGACAAGAAAATTCTCTTTTATTGAAAACAAGATGATAAGATACAACCTTAATCTTGTCAACACCGAAACTTGTCCGGGTTCCTCTAATTAGACTCCAAGGGAATCAATCCCAAAGTGAGATCCTTAAAACCAACATGACAATAGAAGGAAATTGATGGATTACATAAGAAGGATAAATGACTGGAAATGTTGAGGATGAATACTCATAACATGATGCAAAGGCTTAGAATGAGAGAGGGAGAGATTTTGGCAGAGTTCACTTGCCTTTTATTTCATATATTCAAATGACCCCCCTATGGCCCTTTTTATATGGAGAAAATATGGTTATTCAGTTGTCAGAAAGGATATAGGAGGTAAAATGGTTGTGCAACCCATCATAGCTCGTAAACCTCACCATGAAGCACATAGTTACATTTTTTTACAACTTTTGTGAGTCTACGCAGGTTGCATATGGATCAACTAGCGTATGTACATGCATTGCATGGGTGCCAAGGCGCACACACTTTGAAAAAATGAGTTTTTAAAGAGGAACCTCAACAAAAGTTCTTGGCAAATGTGTAAATGAGTAGGCCCTTGTAAAAAATACATAGCAGTGGAATTTTGGACTATAACAGTAGCATATCAAACTCAAACACCCACTCCAAGGTAGATTCATACTCTTTACACCATCACATTCATCATCCATCTTTGATTAGTGAACTTTGGTATAATGGAATGTATTTAAAATAATATACTATCACTTTAGACAAGGTATGTGATTTTGACAACTTAGATAATTTTGTAGTTGTTCTTAGATGAGACAAGGCCTCTAAGGCTCAATGCCTTGAACACCATAATAACATTAAATTTATGTTCATTATCTAGGTTTACCCTAACAACCAATAATTAGAGTAACAAACTTACATGCTTCATGAATGATTGTTTACTTAATATAATCAAGTACGGAAAATTGCCATTTAGAATTAAAACATTGCAATTGTTTTTTGCAAAGGACTCTCTACCATTATAAAGGAGGAGGAGACCTTACTCTCTCCATTACTCACTTTCTTGACTGATGTATTGGTTCTTTTTCTTGAATGTTATTTCCTTCTTTCAAAGTTTAGATTTTAACTTACACTATGATAACTCCTAATTCTTGAGCTCACATCTATCATCCTACCTCTAGAGAAGAGTTTTTCTCGGAAGAAAATGCCAACTTTGACATCCACACTTTTTGAAGTGTAGCACCAATTCCTTGTTATATGGAAGAAAATGCCAACTTTGACATCCACACTTTTTGAAGTGTAGCAACAATTCCTGGTTATAGTATAAACAAATGATTTTAAGAATGTTGGAAGCCAATCATGTGGTTCAATAGTTTTTCCATGCACTTTAACAACCCACATGGCACCTCGTTCTTCCTAATTTTCGAGTGGACAGATATAGTTGCCAAACCATCATTCACACCTTTGAAAATAACACTTGGGATCTTATAGAGTGCTAAATTTTCATCACCTTATAATTTATTCAATACAAGATCAACTTTCCTTCCACCATAACCATCAATTGAATGGAGAAAATTATGATCCTTTCGATGAATTTTGATAACAATTTATAGGATCACGAGGAGCATAAATTAAAGGAGACAATAACTTTTCGATTTAATGAACTAATAAAAGAATGAAATTTTTCCATAGCAATTATGAAAATAGGTGATCTGTATTTCCCCATGGTTGTACCTTTGATATATATATATATATATATATGTGTGTGTGTGTGTGTGTGTGTGTAAGTGATCCAATAGGATCACAGAATGATAACAGAGGTCCACGAGGATCCATAACACTCATAGGGGTCCAATAGGATCCATAAAAGCTTAAAATTAAAATATCCCAAATTCTCTATAAAATTACATCAATGTGTAGAAATCGGTGAAAGTTTTTCAACAACGCCAAAATCGCCTCAAACGAAGTTCGTATGCAAAAGCTATGGTTGGTCAAAGTTTGGTCAACATGCAAAAAGTTAAAGGGAAAAGTCAAGGGTGACATGTCGCACATGATCACACATGCCATATAGGTGATGTGGCATGAAATATTTTCGGATGACTAGGAAGATCATACAGTCGAGGTGGACTAATAATTTGTCGACATATGACACAATGGAGCCAATGAGAGGATGCCACGTGGCAACCCCCCATTGGCTAATTATTGTTAGTATTTACCAAAATTATGGGAATCGATGAGGGTTGAACCCGTGATCTCTCAAAGCCTTGACAAACCTTTGTTACCAATACGCCACATAGTTGGTTCTAACCATATATGGTGGAGAATTTATTTAACCTTTGTTAAAGGTTTAGCCGCTAGAAAAAAGGGACGAAGGATTAGCCCTCAACCCTTGGTTTGACTTAAACATGATATAAATATGTTCCAAATCCGTGGGGGGATAATGAATTATACCACAAAAACTTTATATATAGTATATAGTTATAAACTATATAACAATAAAACAAACCAACACGTGTATTATGGAGGATCAAACCCATGTGGAACTCTTAACCTTCGAGTTATATTACATAGGCCTAACCAATGTTCCAATGAAATCCCTTTGTTACAAAATTTCTCAACGATTTAATAAATCATTTTACTGTCAATTCAGACAAGGAGTTAAGCCCACACCCTATATAATTGGGCATGATTTCCCATGTTTTTAGACAAATCGAGGATGAATGGATCTCGAGATGGTACAAATCCCAAGGAGGAGGTACTGTACGACTATCTCAATTTTTTTGCTAATAAAAGGCCAAGTATGGTGTGTCTCAATATGCATGTCATGAGGTATATAGACTACACCTAGGCAATTGTATACTCATTTTTTATGATTTTTTGCAAGGACTATGAATTTGAGGTCTATTTTATGATTCGAGGTCATTTGTAAATGTCTTACTCTAGATTTCCACTAAGAAGCACAAGAGTACATCGTTTAGCATGTAAAGAGGTTGAAATTGAGTCAATTCAGAATTTGGTCAACTTTATACTCAAACTTCTCAGATTTTTTCAAGGATTCCAATGGTCAACTCATTTTCTTATTTTGAGTAGTGGAATTAAGGAGAGGCCATTAAATTGGTTTTTTGTAAGTCTGTGTTCTAATATAATTTGTCATTTTGGGATGATGAAGAGAAGTCTTGTTGTCTAGAGAGAGCTGGAAGATGAAGTGAATTATGCCATCAATATATGTATTTTGAGTTCTTTTATTTTTTGTTGTGTCATCTCAATAATCTTCAAGTTAATCATTAGTTTATGAGTTTTTGGATAAGGAACACAACATCATTTTTATGAAAATCACCTCAATATGATAAGGAATTAACTATGAATCAAGTTAGATGTTATATGTATATTTTAAAGGAATAAATGGTATCTAAGAATTTTCAAATCAGTAAGCCCCAACTTACCATATATGCATGGATGGATTGAATAGACATTTTTTGTCTATCCATAATGGGGAATCAACCATGTAATAAAGTTTACCTTTGATAAAATTTCCCATGGGACATATAGTTCCACACATTATAAATAACCATTCAAATGGGATCCATATTGTTCGTTTTGTTCTTAAATCTCTCTTGCGCTAATTTATATCATGATAGGTTTGTCCCTTATATGGTATTAATATTGCATTCATGCCCATTGCTTCAATGCACACCTTTTATACTTGAACAATATCTTAAGTATCATATATAGATTGAATAGATATCAATTCCTTGTTATAATCAATAACCCTTTTTTATATTCCATGGATATTCCATACCTTAGGCATACCACTTGAGATATATGTAATCATTGTAGAAATATATCATTGGTATTAGAGAGAGAATTAAACTATATTGCGATGCTCATTGGTTCCCTTCGATCATTTATGAAGCAAATGAATTATCTCTTAGTGTTTGATGTGCATCTTGAGATGACACATTATTACATGAATCAAGGTGACACACTCATGCATCTAGAAAAGGTGACTAGTTCACTTTACAGGCTAAATTTGCCCGATAATTATGGATTTCAATTCCTTGTTATAATCAATAACCCTTTTTTATATTCCATGGATATTCCATACCTTAGGCATACCACTTGAGATATATGTAATCATTGTAGAAATATATCATTGGTATTAGAGAGAGAATTAAACTATATTGCGATGCTCATTGGTTCCCTTCGATCATTTATGAAGCAAATGAATTATCTCTTAGTGTTTGATGTGCATCTTGAGATGACACATTATTACATGAATCAAGGTGACACACTCATGCATCTAGAAAAGGTGACTAGTTCACTTTACAGGCTAAATTTGCCCGATAATTATGGATTACATAAAATGAAGGATTTTATTTTTTTATAGTGTGTGCCATCAAAACATATATATTAGTATGAAGAAGGATTTAAGTGACACCAATGTGGATTGAAGTATGGCTCTCAATCAAAATTTTGAAAGATATTTTGTTTGTTCATTTCAATACTCCATTCATATCCCTCCATAAAATGATGCAACAACCAATATAATGTCACCATAGAATAATGATATCGAGAGTTGTAATTAGAAAGACTCCATAAATAACAATACTAAATATCCCCTTGATTTGTTCATGCTAAGTTTATCTAATCAATGTTCCATACCTTGTCCTATTGACAAATCGATATTTACATCAATGTGGACCATCCTATAAGAGAAAATAGCATAAAAAATATCCATGATTAGATACACCCTTTATCCTTATCCCCATTATCACTTAGAACACCCTCAAGCACCTGGAAATCCTCATATACTTGGTATTCCCATATTCCTCACTTGTTACCAATTGACATTCCTTGGATGAACACTCCATATTCTCCATTAGTTGATGCTAAACATTTACCTACCCTAACCCTAGTTATTGAGGAACAATCTAAATCTATGTCTCATCCAATGAATCATGTAGAGACACCACACACCAATAGCATATGCATTGTCCAAAAATAGAACTATATACATGAAAGTGAGCCACCTTGACACATCTATTGTATAGCTCCATCATTCCCATTTACTTAAAAACCAATATTCACTCCAACCTATTTGTATCGTTGACTAATTCGATGTATACCTACCTAATCTAAAATGGATCTGAACCAATGAATGGTTGTAAGACTTAGTACCTATAAGGTTAACTCGAAAATTTATGAAGGTTAGAAAACATTGTAAAACAAAGAAAATGTAAAAGTTGAATTAGACAAATGTGAGAGGAAAAATAAATAAATGAAAACATGAAAACATAGAATAGAAGGGTAGAGAAAGACTGAGGAATGGGAAATGAAGGTTCATGGTTGTTGGCCTTCCCCATACCCCTATCTCTCCCTATATCTTTTATGAGTTTCACTCTCAAATGTATTGTTTCTAGCAAAGAGAGGAAGAGGCATAAATATCCAAGATCTACCTTGTACCCGAGTTTGCTTAAATGAAACATTGAGCCACATTTGAAATTGGTTTTTCCATTTGGGTTTCCAGGGTAAATTCTTAGTTGGTATGTGTTAATTTATTCATTATTATGTGAGTTTCTCTATATTTGTGATGAAATGTAGTTTCTATGTAGTTTAATGGAAGGATGCGCGTTTCTTAACAAAGAAGAATTCTATTGTAGTAGTGTTTGAGGTTGTTTGCCGTGGACACAGTCCCCATAATCCATTGAAATAACCCAATAGATTTTTAATTGATTTCATACATCCATTTCAAACATGGAATATCAATGGTTCTTATTCTAAATCTATTGCAAATGTGTAAGAAGTTGCTAATTTTGATTTTTATGGAAGTTGGTGAATTTATCTCTCCTACAAACTACTAATTCACTTCTCGAGCTAGATTTTGGATCACTTGGTTATGTTCTCAATCCCTCATAGGTTGTAATATTATTTTGGGTTTCCTTTCTCTTATTGGATAACCATTTTTCAATTTCCTCACAGGCCATATGCCCTTCCTTAGGCTATACGCACACCCCTAGGCTATAACTTTCATGATGGAAATTCATTTCCAACTTTCTTGTGTTGAACTTATTCTTATACTAAGTGGGGGGTTGAATCAATATAAGATTCCTTTTAATTATTTAAAAATTAATGAATCATTCATTAGCACATATATCATCAATCATTCATTAGCACATTTAAACTCAAATCACAATGCACAGAGTTTAAAGTGGAAACCCTTGCGAGAAAAAACCACAAAAAATTATCTTTATAAATGTTTGTAGGAATTAACCTACTGTTAGAACGTTTGTAGGAACCAGCCTAATGGAGACACAAATATCCTCAGTTGAACATCGAATCAAAAAGATATTATGTATACACCAACCTACTAGAGACACCGATCTCCTCAATTGAGCACCAACTCAATAAGAACTTTATAGGAACCAACCTAAGATCTTCATACACATAGTACTTATGACTACACCTGCATGATTCATACTTCATGTATTTTAGCATCATCATGCCCTTAAATTTCATTCTCCAATGCATCTATTCTCTTCATACCCAAGACATAGTTAAACCTTAATCAGATTTAGCATTCATTTCCTAACAAACCTCGTAGCATAATTATAAGAATATAATACTATAACGCAGTATCAAAATCTCAAAAATGCTTACTTTGCAACATCATAGAGATTATCCATTCATAGAACACCCTTAAAACACCAAGAAAATTCCTCTTGCACATATTTAGACCCCAAGAATACTCTCCAACTTCTCATGTGCACCTCACACTTGATCTGCTTGCCTGGATGCCCTTCAAACACACACAACTATCCTATATTTATAATGCTTCTTTCCCCACTTTTAGGGCCAACCTATAAAGACTGACTCGACCAATCTGAACTTTTTGGCTAGGTTATTTGAAAAAAAAATCCATATCTCCTCATTCCTAAGGAGTCATAGGGAGTTCCATATACCATTGGAAAGGTCTCAAAATAAGATTTCCGACCATATAACCTATGCTCCCATTTCATCTAGTAATTTAGAGTAAAAATTCCTTCAAAACAATATCCATCTTGCAATATTTATCTTGGACATATATAGTATCCCCCTATTTTCGACATCAATGAAAATAATATTTCCAACAATATCCCTAGTTTTAATGATCAAAACCCTTAGTCAATTATGATACTCTCCGTGTCTGCAACTTTCCTTGTGTATGTAATTCTTCTCTGTCTACAACTTCTCCTCATTTGACATTAATGGAATAGGGATGTTCTCCCTAAGATTGTGCTTCTCTTTAATGACGATGTGAGAGGGATATCACTCCCAAATTATTTTTGAGATATTCCAATGTGTCTCTCGAAAAGCGTTTGGTAAAAATATCTGCATCCTGTTCTTTGGTGGTAATCTATTCCAACTTGACACTTTGCTTGACAACCTATTCTCTTGGGAAGCAGTACTTGATTGGAATATGCTTTGTCTTTGAGTGCATAACATGATTCTTTGAAATGTTGATTGTACTTATGTTGTTGCATATGATTTAGATTGGAAGATCATATTCTACCTTGATATACTATAGTGTCTTCTTCATATAGAAAACTTGTGTGCAACATATTGTTGCTATAATATATTTGACTTCTACCATGGATAGAGAGATTGAAGTTTTATTCTTTCTCAACCATGATACTAGAAAAATTCCTAGAAAGAATTCTCCTCCACTCATACTTTTCTTTTCATCAATACTTTGTGCCTAATCTCCATATGTATATGTTATCAGAGAGAAGTCCTTACCTATTGATGTTGGTTGTGGATCCTGATTATATTTATGATTCAGAGGTCATTTTTCAGCCACATTTGGATCTCATTTCCTAACGAAAGGTATGGGGGGTCCTTTCTCCCCCACATTTGGACCCAGGGGGGTCTAGGGGGGGCATGATAATTAATTGATACCCCCCTTGGTGAGGGTTCAGGGGAAACGCCACTGAAGATAATTTTATTGGAAAACTTCCTTGTAAAATATTGTAATTTCTAAATCAATATTGATCGTTCATTATAAGGTCACAAATATGATGATAGAAGTTATGTTAAGGTTTTTTTCCCTAGAAGGAAACCCTGTTTTAAGAGGAATTCTATTGTCGATGTGTGGAGAGTAGACAAATAGTGTATTCTAAGAGTGGATATTGTGAGAGATAGAAGAAGAAGTTACAATGGGAGTGTTATAGGTTGTATCCCTTCATCTATTGGATAATAATAAAGGAAGGACTGTAAATTTCTCTAGTGGACGTAGCCCACGTCAGGTGAACCACATATATCTATGTCTTTGTTTTATTGTTTATACTTTGTGTTTTATTTTTGCATCTGTTTTATTTTATTGATCTGCAATCCTCTCTTTTCTAACACTTGAATACCATAAGACAAAGTCCAATGTTCCCTTCAAATATCTAAATATTATTTTTAGTTCTTGCACACAGTGCAGATTGAAATATTGTAACCAATCCTACTTATTGCATGATGCTTGTCCTTGATATTGTCACATATAGTAGGAAGGAAATCATTGAACTATACAATGTTTGATTTTCTTTTAGATATTCTTCATCTTTTCTCAACTTACATCTTGTGATCATGGGTGTAGTGACAGGTGCACAGTCTTCCATTCCGAGTTTCTTCAACATTTTCTTGATATATTTGGTGTGAGAAGTGAAAATGCCTTTGCTGGATTGAGAAATCTACAAACCTAGAAAGAATGACAATTCTCAAAGCATGGACATCTCAAATTCGTTTTGCATTTCTTCTATAAAAGTTTGACTCATTCTATCAACATTGCTTCCAAAAATGCTATCATCCACATAAACCAGAATGACTAACATATATTAATTGTTTATTTTCATGTAAAGATTATTGTATGCAAGTCCTCTTTTGAAACCTTGTTGTTGTAGTTATTTTTTAAGCCTTGAATACTAATATCTGGGATCTTTCTTTAGTCCATGTAGTGATTTCTTCAGTCTGCATACATAATGTTAGTTGTCTGACAATTTAAATCCTTATGGTTTTTCAATATATATTTCTTCTTCTATATTTCCATTTAGAGAGGTTGAGTTAACATCCATTTTATAGAATTTAAAGTTGTTGAAAGACAAAAATACCAAAAAAATTGAATTGCTTCTAATATTGCAACTGGAGCAATGTTTCTTCAAAGTCAATCCCCTCAACTTGAGCATACCCTTTATAGACCAATCCTTCCTTATTTATTACTACTCATCCATCTTCATCCAATTTGTTTATGAAGACCCATTTGGTGCCAATCATACTCTTGTCTTTTGGTCTAGGAACAAGTTCCCATGTCTCATTCTTCTCAATCTGATTTAGTTTTTCTTCCATAGCACTAACCCAATTTTTATCTTCACTAGCTTCTATAAAATTGTTGGGATATATTCTAGATAACAAAGAAAATTTCAATATTTTTTTAGTCTGAACTCCTGCATCTATATCACCAAGAATTTGACATTCTCGATGATTCTTTTGGACAGTTCTGGATGGTGGCTTTTGATATTGGAATTTTGTTTCTTCTTGTTCTTCTTTTTCTTGTTCTTTGTAGGTTGTTTCTTCTTCATCATTTTTTTCTGACTTTTACTCTTGAGGTATGGATTCATCCACTCTTACATCAATACTATCTACAACCTTGTGCATTATTTTCTTGTAGCATTTGTAGGCCTTTCTTCTAGATCCATACTCAATAAATATACCTTTGTTTGTTCTAGAATCAAACTTTCCTAAATTATATTTATTTCTCTTTATATAGAACTTTCTACCAAATACTTTGAAATATTTGACCGTATCTGGTCTACGTTTCCATAATTCATAAGGTGTCTTTTTGTTGTTCACTCTAATTTGTGCTCTATTAAAAATGAAAACTATTTCACTCACTGCTTCTCTCCAAAATGTGTCTCGTAGTTTGGATTCGTTCAACATTGTCATAGCCATTTATTATATAGTTTTGTTCTTCCTTTCTACAAATCCATTTTGTTGTGGAGTCCTTTCTTTTGAAAAATGTCTCTTGATTCCAAGATTCTCACAAAATTTATCAAGTTCATGAGATGTAAACTCACCTCTTCTATCTAATCTTAAACATTTGATTTTTAAATCACTCTGATTTTCAGCGAGGACTTTGAAAACTTCAAACTTCTCAAATGCTTCATATTTTACTTTAAGAAATGTAACCCATGTAATTCTATAAAATAACTCTCATCTTTAAAAGTTTGTGTTCTTGTTGGCCCCTAGAAGTCTGTGTGTATAAGTTCCAATGTGTTTGTGTGTACCAACAATAAAATTTAGGGGATTTAAAGAAGATCCCATGTATTTCCATCACGTAGAAGACGCAATGAGGAAACTTCACAACATTCAAGAGGATAATGTAGTAGAAGATGTTAGTGCAAGATCGAGACTAGGGTTATTGGTAGTTTCCAACAAAAATGTTAAGCCCTAATGTTGGCTCATTACCCCT
>SNQJ01S0039898.1:14774-41195 GCA_010110895.2 Picea sitchensis
TGGAAATATCCTCTTCCAGCTCCAAACTCAGCTCTTTGCAGGTAATTCTAGGATGGTTATGATCCCTGCAAGGAAAATGGGTCAAAAATAAGTTCTCAAACAACCCAAAAAGGGAGGAAATTGATACCTTATCCCCAATATGGTTGACAATCTGTTGTGTCCCTTTCGCCACTTGAATGAGCAAAATAAGGGCACTTTCAAGTCTAGTTGGGTCTGCTAGAGAAGACATAGGTTAGTGTATGAATCAAACAATTCAATCACATGAAATAAGCAAACAACTAAGCTAGAAATAACAAAATAAATAATTAAAGAAATAAAACTAAAATGCCTAAGAAAATTAGAACCAAAATCAATCAAACAAATGACCAATAATAATGCCACCAATGGATAACTATGGAAAACACCATAGAGAAAGGAGGACCTATGGATACCCTCTTACTCCTTGGGAGGGCTCTTGAGTCCTCTATGTGAGATCTCTTCTTACAAATGGTAAACTAGAAAGAAAATGGTGAAGAAATCCAAGCTTATTCCCTCAAGAGGTGAAGTGAATAGCTTATTGAGATAATGCTAGTATGCTCCAAGAAGAAAAGAGGTTTCTTGAAGGAGAATAGAGGGAGCATAACAATACAATGAGATTCTTGAATTCTTAGTGCACCCATGGCCTCCTTTTATATCATGTGTTTGAGGCAATATCTAACTGGTCTTTAGTGTGAACAAGGGGCCCTTCAGAGCACCCTTAGTTCTTTGATCAGCCCCCCATTTGGATTCAGCTCGGATTTTAGGTTCAAATCAAGTTGGGAGTTGGTCCAAAAGTGGCTGAGGGGCCGACAAGAACCATAAATGCATCTTTCATAGGTGTGTGTGGCTTTTCTCGTACACAGTCGCGCATATGGCGCATTGTGCGCTCTACGGGCTTCTTTGGCCTAAGCACTGTGCACACGCTTCCTTTAGTGTTTGAGCGCATGTCAATTTTTTGACCAGTTGTATAGTTTTTGCCTCTTAGAAATTCTTTTTTGGTGTTGCAGGTGAACTAATAGGTGTTTGGAGATATTGTATTCCTGTAACCATTTGCATGCGATGTTGCAGATGAAATTTCAGTGATAATAGGATGCACATGTTATGTGTTAGAACTTTCCTTACGCTTTTGAGTAAATGCAACTTTGAGAGGAAGTTTCATAAAGAGGGGACATATGTAGTGCCATGTCTTTTGTTATAGTTAGTGAATACTTGTGAAGCTATTATGAACAAATCCAAATACTAGAGTGATATTTTGGGATGGTCTTTTGTTGTGGCATCAAATGTGATATCTATATTTGTCATTTGCTTATGTGTTTATGCATTATTAGTTGTAATGTTTCCACATATGATATTTTATGTGTTGATTATCATGATGGAAGTATTTTGTTTTGTTTTGGAAATTCACCAATATGATGTGTTGAAAAGAAGTTTTTTTCTGGTATTACATAATGAATATATCAGGATGAATGGCACATGTAGGATTCATTATTCAACTTAGATGGATTATGATTATGTAGGTGCATATTGACGTAAGAATGAATTTACATGTTCTAGATAAATTATACTCATGTTATAACTTAGTCAATGCTAAGTATTGTCATGAAATGATGTTTCCATGTTACTTATGATGACATATAGTTGATAGATTGTGGTTTTATGCTATATACATTTTGGCCACGAGGTGGAATGGATATGATACATGTTATAGATATTTATTTGATATTTGTTGATATCAGTGAGATTTGGATGGGAGAGACACTCCATGGGCTTGGAGGGCTAGTTCAATAAAAATCATGTGGGAGCTCATATGCATAGAAGAAAGATCTTTGTATAAGTAACATCTTATGGGATAGGACAACCCAAATCATTAATTGTATACCAATGGTTCTTGTGGTTATTGAAATTTAGAGAGATAGATAGAGTAATACTTGCACTCCCTCAAATCCATAATGATGTACTTTCAATTCCTAGGGATAAGTGCCTAGTGAGGGGGATGGGGTCAACCTTTTATCATGGATAGGTTTAGTGTACCATTTGGATGCTTGGGGTTAGTGTACCTCTTAGTATGCCTAGGGTTGAGTGCCTTATGAGGTGATGGGGCCAACCTTTCAATATGCGTGGGGGTAAATATACCTTCTTAATGCATCGATTCAATGTGCCTTTTGGGATGAGGCTTGCAGGATAGGGAGTCCTTATATGTCAAAAGTCAAGGAGATAGTTGGAGTTATACTCACACTTCCTTGGAATTATGATGATGGAATTCGATTGTTGGTATAGTCACATATGATCATATGACATGGGTGACTCATTTACTAATTGTAGCAAAGGACCAAGCCATGGTGAGGGAGATAATTTGAGGGTTATGGGTGATAACCTTGTGGTTATGAATGGTATGATTATGGAAGAATGTTGAAGATTAAGAAGGATCTGAACCATTATGAGTTGCATGATTTTATGTGCATAATGCATATTAGGAATTTGAGGAAGTATAACAAAGAGCATGTAGAAGTATAAGATTTATTGTGGCTTTTTGGTAGTGGAGGTGTGATATTTACTCCTGATGACCGCACAAGTAATGCCCTCATTTTCATAGTATTATTAGTATAATAATAGGTGCATTTTGAATGAGTGTGATGATTCTTGAAGTGAAAGTTGTGTACTTACATAAATAAACAAGAGCAAATAAATTATTTATAAAAAAAACATTTAATAATATTTGCACAACCCAATGAAAGATTAGTAAGTTATAAAAGAGGATTAGTCGCATGGGAATGAAAGTGGAATAACAAGTGGAGAAATTCATGCAAATGAAATATGACTCTTTTGTTTGAATTGTGTGTCATTGGAGTGGTTCTTATAGATCAAGTGAGAGTGATATGGGGGTTTCATTTTGGTTTTCTTCTCCATGTTCTTTGAGGGGAGAACTTATTGGTATGAGGGGAGTGGAGAATTATTGGATAGACTTGGAGTTGTGAGTGGAGGTGAAGGTATAACCCTGTTATTTCCTTAGTGATTGAGAGCTCGAGGGCTCTCAATTTTTCATTGAGAGAATTGGTAGGTGGATATTTGTGTCCCCCAATTTGTTGTTTATTATTGTTGGTAGCTAGTTGTTACTTGTTGGTATGTGCCTCCTTTTTCCCTTGCTCTAATTTCTATTCAACTCTAAGTTATAGGTATGCCTATAAAATTTCCCTTGTGTTCTTAAAGTTGTAAAGAAATATTAAAAGAATATGTATCTTATATTGATTAGTCAACAAAATTACTTGTAAATTCTTAATTAAATCGCTTGTAAATTCTTAATTGCATTTGGGTATAGTTTTGTAGCAAATTGTTATTATAATTGTTAAATTCTTAATTGCATTTGGGTATAACTTTGTAGTGAATTGTTATTACGATTGTTAATTACATTGTTAGATGCATCATTTGTTATTACAAACTATTAACTCAATTTTTGGTTATTACACTAGTAAATTGAATCTATGGGTTGTTAAAATTGTGAATTTAATTTGTTGGTTAGTTAATTATACTCATTGCTAGTTATTAAGTTAGTAATTTGTTAGTTATTAGTTAGTAAATTGTAAACACTCACTAGTTATTTCACTATTGGACACCTTAGAGGTAGCAAAGCACTCAACGCCTATAGAAATCAACCTTGACTGCATTGAGAAGGATGCAATCAACTATATCATGGAAACCAAAATGAAATACACTTGCCAACAAAATATATATCTATATTGGGTTATCAAAGTAGGATAACTTCTTCACCAGGGAAAGTGGTTCACCAAGAACCAAATTCAACAAAATATTTCCCATATGATGGGGGAAATTGATGCAATGGAAACCATTTCTTCCTAAAGGAGAATGACTATTATAGGTGGATGCAAGTAGGCATCCAAAACTACCACTGACTTAGAAAAAGTCCTACATATTGCTAGTTCTACAACTAGTTTTAGGTATTAAGAATTTTTTGGTCACTTTCCATGCACTATTTTATAATTTCCATGTTATCCAAACACATAGAACCCAAAATAAGCTTTGTGATGATCCAAGAAATTCCCCAAATAGAGTTTGTATTCAAATATTGTGGTGTCAATAATTTGAAGTAAACACAACACTCCTTGGGGTTTACATTCCTTTTTTCATCTCATCTCCCAAGGTTAGGGTTTTACACATTATGTTAGAAGGAAATTCCAGCCTCGTGTGATAGAATTTTTAAAAATTATTGTAGTTGAAACATATCTTATCAAAGACAAGCTACCACCATTCTAACCATTTTTTCTTCTCTTCATCCTTGGGTTTTTGTACTCTGTCCTGGGTGATTGCTTTGCCTCTGCTCCGACTTCTACCTCTGCCCCTTCAACCTTGTTTTCAAGCCAATTTCTCTTCTGCCTTCAGAGCAACCTAATAAGAATCTTCCACATTTTTTATTGTCACCATGCTTATTTCATCCTGAATATCATATCTCAGCCCATTCATATATCTGGCGACCTTTTCATCATCACTCTTGTGATGACCAGATCTGATGTTAAGTCTGTAAAACTCCTTAGTGTATTCCTTCACTATCATCCCTTTCTGTCTCAAATTATGCATTCTTTGAAACATATTGATTTGATAATCTCTGGGTATGAATTTGGTTGTCATATTTTCTACCATTCTATCCCATATTTTAATTCTTTGTTTTCCCTTGCAACGCATGTCAGCCTGCAATTCATCCCACCATAGTGTTGCATGTCCTTTCAGTCTAGTGACTGTGTGCTTAACCTTCTTATCTTCTTCGATATCCTCATAATCGAAGTATTTATCCAGATCTCTAAACCAATCTAGCATCTCCTCAACATCTAAGTTTCCTTCATACATCATAATGTCCAACTTTTCTCTGGCACCTATCCTTGCAACAACTTTAAATAGATGCTCCTCTGCAACATCTTCGGCTAAAAATTCTCCTGCTCCTTCTTCATTCTCTCTTTCAGGCTCACTGATATCTCCAGTGTCAAGTTTTCATCTTTGTGTTGTATCCATAGCATCTAATTGAGCACGAAGTTCTCTCATTTCCCTTTCCATGGCTGGATCAGGTAAAGTTCTTTCTAGACGCCTTCTTGGTGGCATTGTTTCAATCTGTCCACACAAAATTCAAATCAAAATTGTCCTATGTCTTCTCTTTATAGAAAAAAATAGTTGTAAGCTCTGATACCACCTGACGCAGAGCCCCTACCTTAGTAGGGTCTGCTGACCTCCCGGTCTATGGATCTTCAATTTCTCTGAGCTGAAAATGGCTCCTTGGTTCACACTGGAACCTTCATGACAACAAATCCACAGGTCCTTTTCTATGCTTCGCCCGCTCTTGCATGCACTAGACGCGAGCCTCCACTCCACGTGACCACTGGAATGACCATAGACTTAACAAAGTCACTTCGCATTTCACAATTTCGGGACTTCCGCTTCAAGTCACCCCGACTCCTCCAATTCCCAAAACCATGAAATAGGCTAATGGTTCCTAGCTCCTCCCTTATTCTTCTACCATATGACCTCCAGTTAAACCTTTGGGTCCACCTCCAAGCGCGTCGGGATTTCATGTATTGGGAACTCACGATGTAGCTTTTCTCCCTTTTCCCAATATCCAAACTCGCGACTTATTCACCTCAATCAACGATCCCAATTCCCCCACGATTCGACGGTCTAGATCACATCGGGATTTCACAACTCGCAACTTCTGAGTTACAAATTCCTCCACGCTCCCGACTTCCCGATATTCACGAGTGCCAAATCAACGGTTCTCCTTCCTCCTTTAGATATGATGGCTACTATCTCTCCCGAGATTGCGAGTGTTGAAAGACTCTCACCTTAATCTCACTGCAACTCCACTGGATCTAGCGGTCCATTGATATCGGCACTCCTCCCTCCAAGAATTTCCACCGTCTGTTCAATTTCTCAATGACTCCTCGTCAAATGACTTGGCGTCAATCCTCCTAAACTCGATTCCATGAGGTGACTTCAACCCTCGTCTTTCCACTGAACTCTCCAAATCTCTATCCTTCCTGAGCTTGGTCCTTGCTGCAAACTCAAGGATACTAAGGCATCCTTCACACGCTTCTTCACAATAACCTCTGGTTATTCAAAAACTCCAACTCTGTGCACTCCTTGCAACAAAAGTTCTTCAACCGCTCACTTGGATTGGAAAATTCTAAGACTTCGACCTGGCCTGTGCACACCTTGCACAACTCTATGTTATACTTGCACTCCTACTTATATAAGCTAACATAACCTCTCCTGATCTTGTCTAAGGTAAAACTCAGAAACTTGTTGATGCACTCCTTGCAGACCTTCACTGCACTCCTTGAAGGAATTCTCAAGAAGAGAAACAATTGAAACTTATACTCTCCCTCTTAAAAACTTCATACATTCAACATGAAATCACATATACATGGCATTGAAACCAATGCATAACAGATACTGAAAATAGATTGTAAACATACCATTCAATAGATGCATACAATAACCATAAAACACCACAAAATTGGATCAAAGCATTCTTATATTAATCCAAGTGCTTTTGTACACAGTTTCTATAGCAACAACTATCTGCTCATACAACTCTACAATATTTGTTCTTCTCTACTCTCCTATGCTCTCTTGGTCTACAACTTCTACTCATACAATGAGAATGATCATACAATACATATAAGGGAGTCTTCTTGAGTCCCCCCCCTACAACTCTAAGCTATATTATCGAATTAAATTTTACTACCTACTATACATTTATTAAAATAAATGTCTACAACCAACAGATGAGAGAAACGCTCAAGATCTATATTACAATCCCCAAAACATTAAAATCAAATATATCTTTTCAGATATTACATTAATGTGCCATCCTTTGAAATTCAAAAAGTCTTCCAAATGTGTATTGGTGTATATCCAATTGTTCTCCACTCGCGCTTGCTTTGTTGGCGATGCTCTTGCATCAGATCCCTTCAGGAGAGGATGGTCGTCTATCATAGGCTCTCAAAATGATGGTGGATAATATTATCTCAAGGGAGCCAAGTTTTTTCCATACAAGTTTGGACATGATGCATGTGGATCCACCTTCATCAATGATACATCGATGAACCGTGATTTTTGGAATCTTGAAAGGTATCTAGAAAGCTACCAAAGCGGGGAGACGAGGTTCTCCACAATCTAGGTCAAATGGGATGAGTCTAGTATCAGTTGGTTCGAATGCCCCCAAGGTGGAAAGTAAGGATTTTCGTTGAGTTGGATAGGTTTGGAGGACCTCCAATACTGACATGGCTGTTGGAGATTGCGCCAAGCCATCGACCAGACTGCAATTGTGTGTTGCCCTAGCCCGAGGGTTGTTGACATTTCGTCATAATGGGATGCAAGGAATACAAATGTGGGATTCAATGTTAGGGCATGGAATCATAAAGGATTGTCCGGTTGTAGCTGGAGATGCTTCTGAAGTGGTGGGAGTAGATTCAGGGGGTGCATTGTATTGACGACTCTGTGTTTGTAGAATAATTTATTCTTCGCTAGTGAGGAGGATATTGCGATCTATTAGATTCCCAGGGTTTTGATATTGTCCCATCCGTGTTTGGGCAGGATTCATCTCCTGCTAGGTATTCATCACACCTTGGTGTGGAATAGGGTTTTGCAACACAGACAAGGGTGGTTGCTGTAAATACTGTTGTGGGGCCTGCTAAGGGGCAAGTGGCGTTGGAGGACGTGGCGGGTTCATGGAATCTTTCATCCATTTGAAGTCAACAATTTGGGGACAATGGTGAGTATAATGACAATGCTCACCGCAAAGAGCACAAGGGAATTTCGTCTGGAGGTTGTTTTTGTTGTTACTCCCTTGGCGTTTATTGTTATTTTCCCCTTGGGGGTTCTAGTTGCCCCCAATAGGTTGGTTTTGTTGGGGGTTATTTCCCCCTGGTCCTGGGTTATTATTGTTTTTTTTTTTCCTTTATTTTTGGCATTATTAGGCTGATGGGCCAGATTTTCCGTATTCAATTGTTCAAAATTTTGAAATTATTGAATGGGAGAGGGATGAACAAAGTTAAATTTAGTGTGTGGTTTTCCTTGTGGAGGAGAAATTGGTTGTGGAGGACCAGAAAATGGAAAATATGGATTATTTTGTGGCAATGATCTCTATGGTGCATAGGAAGGCATAGCGCTTTCACTAGTTCCCAGGTTATAAGCTGAGTTTGAGGGGGTACCTGAACTTGGTTGAGAGGTCAGGCACATCTAGGGTGTCGGAAAGGGTCCACTCATAAGTGGAGGGGGAGACACAGGATATGGTTGTTGGTAAGGGGNATATTATGGTGTGTTGTGGTACCAATTAATCCATCCGCTGCATGAGACATCCCAGGTTTTTCCTGGACGAATGGTATGGGTCTTGGGGCATCAGGTAGTACTGTGTATAAGTAACCTGAGTGTGCATAAATGAGGTCGTACTGTTGATATTTTCTGATGGCTTCCTCTTCAGTTTGAGGGAAGGTGGAAGCCACATCTTTGGCAAGGAGAGAAACGAGTGATATGAGAAACCAATCAAGGCATTGTTCTTTGGTGGTTTCTGCTTTGCATAAACTACGTCATCGATGACATTCGTGAATGTGGTCAGCAATATGTGTGGTTGAGGTTTGTTTAAACTCAAAGAGAAGTTCTAGACCATTATTGTGACGAACTAGTAGTTGAAATAAGGTCAAAAGTGTTTTTTCCAAGGATTCAAAAGTCACATGGGACCTTGATTTTTCGTCCACATACCATTTGGTTGATGGACCTATGAGTGTGCATTGAAATAACCTTAAACAGATGGAGTCGTCCATGATGTTGTTTGAAGAGCACCATAAGTGGAAGGTCATGATATGGTTGGCAGGATCTTCTCCCGCTTTTCCTTCAAACTTGGGAATCTTTGAAGGTAGTTTGGTAGGCATAGTGGGTCATGTGGGGTCATGCAATATAGGGTCATTTATGAGTTTACTCAAATTAGGTATGTTAAGGGAGGCCAAATATGGAATGTGGAGTGGCAGTGGAGGATTAGTTCCAGCCATGGTATCAGCAGGTTGTGTACCTGACCCTTGAGGGGGGTTGGGTGGGGTTGTACTTTCCCCCCTGAGAAGAAGTGTGCCCCCTATTTCCTTGTAAAGGAGAGTTAGTAGATGGTTGGCCTTGGGAATTGGAACCAAGCAAATCTGATCCCAAAATAGTATCACTCACAGGGGTGTGATATGGTTGATCCGGTGAGTTGAAGATGCTGGGAACTCCTCCTAGGATAGGAGGGAGATTTTGCAATTGTCTGGAACGACGGGGATTCTGTGGGTCCCTATAATGTCCAACTAGCAAAGTGAATGTGTGCAAATGGTGATGAGAGAATTAAATGAACAAGAGACTTGTATAATTTGGAGGTTCACAATATATCTCACAATCGCATGTAGTCAAATGAGCATCATACATAAATCAATTGAAAAGAAGCATACATGTGGGTAGGTGGATTTTTTCCACGTAGGAGAAAAAAGAAAACAAATGCATGTGTCCTAAAAATATGTAACGTCCTTCCTCTCAAATAACACTAGACCTTCCAATAGCACTCAACCGTGGGGCCTGAAACCACCAGAAGAGGAACTAGTGAAGGATGAAACAATCAGTTATAATGCGGGCTAGAGGGTGCATATCCCGAAAGAGATGGTGATATTTCCCAATAGCCACACAAAATCTGATCAAGGTGCAATTTCATCCCACAATTTCCACCTAGGTAGATGTCCTAAAAATTTTGCCACTAGGTAGCTTGGTCAAAGTGCGACATTTAGATTTTTGGCCTCGGAAATGGGTCACGGGCTGGATCCCTTCCAAGGTTGGGTGACTCAAGGGGGGATGCACAGAACAGCCGGACCTTGGCCTTTGACCCTTCATGGGTATCTCCCTACCTCATGGTGTTAGGAACACTTGAATTGGAGGATTTTAAAGTTCCCTATTTGTCAACTTCTAATGTTTGAAGATGTGAGAACCAAATAACGGGGGGTTATTTGGTTGCCTACCCCCGTGATCCTACCTATACTAAAATACTTCTTTTAGAACCGCCTGTGGAGGAAAACTTAGTGAGTTTTTAGAAAAAAATTAGATGTGGTTGTTTGAGAGATTGGGGGTGTGAACCAATCTCATTTGAATTAAGTGGGTGTGGATAATTTCTTCAAGAAATAGTGGGACGTTTCAAAATCCCTTTGGAGGAAACCTACTTCAACCTCCACAATTTGAGATGAAATTATGTGAGTGAGTAGTGACTTTGTGTGTGAGAAAGTGAACAAATGTGCCAAATTTTTAATAACTTAGGTGTCGATTTGCAGCATGTGGACTTCATGTGGTCCTTACAAATCTTGATTACCTATCTTACTAGATTCCATTGGTACAACCTTGCGGAATTTTAAAGTCCCTAAAGAACTAGCATGTGGACATATGGGTCCTTACCAATCCTTTAAACTCCCTAATGCGATTTAATATAAGAAATATTTTAAAAAACTATCCTAGATTTCAAGCATGAGGGCATGTATGGGCCCATTACTATAATCTTTAAAATCCCCTAGTGATGTAAACTAAGAAAATAACTTCAAAAACTATCCTATCTTTGCAACATGTGGGCATGTATGGGCCCCTACAAATTTCAAGATGTTTTGAAAAGAAACTAAGAGGATCCCTAGGGGGGCTTTGTCCTCTCCTAAAGATTTTAAGGGAGATGAAATGTCCCCTTAATCACGTTTATGATTCTCAAGATCGCTCTATGGTGCGAGAGAAGAGTATACTCAATGATTAAAGTTCAATTTTTAGTCCCAATGCAAGTGTGTATATATGTGATAGTAAAGGATCTCAACTTAACTTTTACAATCAAAACAAGCCATCCATGTGGCAACTCAAAGCAAAAAGAGGATAACTATGGTTCCTTTTAACCACCTAAGTGCCTATGTTTTGACTAACCCTTCATGTGGAGAGAGAATCTAAGTCTGGTGTATTTACAATATTGCATAAAACCGAGATTTTGAAGGCTAGGGGCCTTCAAAACATCACAAAAATTCTAACAATGTTGAGATTTTTGACATATGTGTGGGTTATAGTTCAGACATAGGTGCAATGGGCGCACAATGTGTAGAATGAACTGAGAAACGAGGACCTTTGGTCTTACTGTGCATAGAGAACATAAGTGTTGTGGGCGCACAATGCTCTGAATGCGCGTCTGTGGGCCGAAATACCCGTGCACGCTCTGATACGCGTCAGGGGGGGGACTTTTAAGTGGAATTCTCCTCTTCCAGCTCCAAACTCAGCTCTTTGCAGGTAAGTCCAGGCCGGTTATGATCCCTGCAAGGCAAATGGGTCCAAAAGAAGTTCTCAAACAACCCAAATAGGGAGGAAATTGATACCTTATCCCCAGTATGGTTGCCAATCTGTTGTGTCCCTTTCGCCACTTGAATGAGAAAAATAAGGGCACTTGCAAGTCTAGTTGGGTCTGCTAAACATGGCATAGGTTAGTGTATGAATCAAACAATTCAATCACATGAAACAAGCAAACAACTAAGCTAGAAACAACTAAAGAAATAACTAAAGAAATAAAACTAAAATGCATGAGAAAATTAGAACCAAAATCAATCAAAAAAATGACCAATAATCATGCCACCAATGGATAACTATATTATTGGGAAAACACCATAGAGAAAGGAGGACTTATGGATCCCCTCTTCCTCCTTGGGAGGGCTCTTGAGTCCCCTATGTGAGATCTCTTCTTACAAATGGTAAACTAGAAAGAAAATGGTGAAGAAATCCAAGCTTATTCTCTTAAGAGGTGAAGTGAATAGCTTATTGAGATGATTCTAGTATGCTCCAAGAAGAAAAGAGGTTTCTTGAAGGAGAATAGAGGGAGCATAACAATACAATGATATTCTTGAATTCTTAGTGCACCCATGGCCTCCTTTTATAGCATGTCTTTGAGGAAATATCTAACCGGTCTTTAGTGTGAACAAGGGGCCCTTTAGGGCACCCTTAGGTCTTTGACTAGCCCCCCATTCGGATTCAGCTCGGATTTGAGGGTCAAATCAAGTTGGGAGTTGGTCCAGAAGTGGGTGAGGGGCCAAAAAGAACCATAAATGCACCATTCACAGGTGTGCATGGCTTTTCTTGTACACAATCACGCATATGGCGCATTGTGCTCTCTACGGGCTTCTTTGGCCCGTGCACTGTGCGCGCACTTCCTTTAGTGTTTGAGCGCATGTCAATGTTTTGACCAGTTGTATAGTTTTTTCCTCTTGGAAATTATTTTTTGGTCCTGCAGGTGAACTAATAGGTGTTTGGAGATGTTGTATTCTTGTAACCATTTGCATGTGATGTTGCGGACGAAATTTCAGTGATAACAGGATGCACATGCTATGTGTTAGGACTTTCCTTACTCTTTTGAGTAAATGCAAATTTGAGAGTAAGTTTCCTAAAGAGGGGACATATGTAGTGCCATGTCTTTTGTTATAGTTCATGAATACTTGTGAACCTAGCATGAACAAATCCAAGTACTAGAGTGATATTTTGGGATGGTCTTTTGTTGTGGCATCGAATGCGATATATATATTTTTCATTTGCTTATGTGTTTATTCATTATTAGTTGTAATGTTTCCACATATGTTATTTTATGTGTTGATTATCATGATGGAAGTATTTCATTTTGTTTTGGAAATTCACCAATATGATGTGTTGAAAAGAAGTTTTTTCTGGTATTACATAATGAATATATCAGGATGAATGGCACATGTAGGATTCATTATTGCACTTAAATGGATTATGATTATGTAGGTGCATATTGACGTAAGAATGAATTTACATGTTCTAGATAAATTATACTCATGTTATAACTTAGTGAATGCTAAGTATTGTCATGAAATGATGTTTACATGTTACTTATGATGACATACAATTGATAGCTTGTGGTTTTATGCTAGTTACATTTTGGCCATGAGGTGGAATGGATATGATACATGTTATAGCAATTTATTTGATATTTTTTGATATGAGTGAGATTTGGATGGGAGAGACACTCCATGGGCTTGGAGGGCTAGTTCAATAAATATCATGTGGGAGCTCATATGCATGGAAGAAAGATATTTGTATAAGTAACATCTTATGGGATAGGACAAACCCAATCATTAATTGTATACCAATGGTTCTTGTGGCTATTGAAATTTAGAGATATGGATAGAGTAATACTTGCACTCCCTCAAATCCATGATGATGTACTTTCAATTCCTAGGGATAAGTGCCTAATGAGGGGGATGGGGTCAACCTTTTATCATGGATAGGTTTAGTGTACCATTTGGATGCTTGGTGTTAGTGTACCTCTTGGTATGCCTAGGGTTGAGTGCCTTATGAGGTGATGGGGCCAACCTTTCAATATGTGTGGGGGTAATTGTACCTTCATAATGCATTGATTCAATGTGCCTTTTGGGATGAGGCTTGTGGGATAGGGAGTCCTTATATGTCAAAATTCAAGGAGATAGTTGGAGTTATACTCACACTTCCTTGGAATTATGATGATGGAATTTGATTGTTGGTATAGTCACATATGATCATATGACATGGATGACTCATTTACTAGTTGTAGCAAAGGACCAAGCCATGGTGAGGGAGATCCCTTGAGGGTTATGGGTGATAACCTTGTGGTTATGAATTGTATGATTATGGAAGAATGTTGAAGATTAAGAAGGATCTGAACCATTGTGAGTTTCATGATTTGATGCATGATTTTATGTACATAATGCATATTAGGAATTTGAGGAAGTATAACAAAGTGCATGTAGAAGTATAAGATTTATTGTGGTTTTTTGGTAGTGGAGGTGTGATATTTACTCCTTATGACCGCACAAGTAATGCCCTCATTTTCATAGTATTATTAGTATAATAATAGGTGCATTTTGAATGAGTGTGATGATTGTTGAAGTGAAAGTTGTGTACTTACATAAATAAATAAGAGAAGATAAATTATATATAAAAAAGAACATTTAATAATATTTGCACAACCCAATGAAAGATTAGTAAGTTATAAAAGAGGATTAGTCGCATGGGAATGAAAGTGAAATAACAAGTGGAGGTATTCATGCAAATGAAATATGACTCTTTTGTTTGAATTGTGTGTCATTGGAGTGGTTCTTATAGAGCAAGTGAGAGCGATATGGGGGTTTCATTTTGGTTTTCTTCTCCATGTTCTTTGAGGGGGAGAACTTATTGGTCTGAGGGGAGTGGAGAATTATTGGATAGACTTGGAGTTGTGAGTGGAGGTGAAGGTATAACCCTACTATTTCCTTAGTGATTGAGAGCTCGAGGGCTCTCAATATTTCATTGAGAGAATTAGTAGGTGGATATTTGTGTCCCCCAATTTGTTGTTTATTATTGTTGGTAGCTAGTTGTTACTTGTTGGTATGTGCCTCCTTTTTCCCTTGCTCTAATTTCTATTCAAATCTAAGTTATAGGTATGCCTATAAAATTTCCCTTGTGTTCTTAAAGTTATAAAGAAATATTAAAAGAATATGTATCTTATATTGATTAGTCAACAAAATTACTTGTAAATTCTTAATTAAATCGCTTGTAAATTCTTAATTGCATTTGGGTATAGTTTTGTAGCAAATTGTTATTATAATTGTTAAATTCTTAATTTCATTTGGGTATAAGTTTGTAGTAAATTGTTAATTACATTGTTAGATGCATCATTTGTTATTACAAACTATTAATTTAATTTTTGGTTATTACACTAGTAAATTGAATCTATGGGTTGTTAAAATTGTGAATTTAATTTGTTGGTTAGTTAATTATACTCCTTGCTAGTTATTAAGTTAGTAATTTGTTAGTTATTAGTTAGTAAATTGTAAACACTCACTAGTTATTTCACTATTGGACACCTTAGAGGTAGCAAAGCACTCAACCCCTATAGAAATCAACCTTGACTGCATTGAGAAGGATGCAATCAACCATATCATGGAAACCAAAATGAAATACACTTGCCAACAATATATATATCTCTATTGGGTTATCAAAGTAGGATAACTTCTTCACCAGGGAAAGTGGTTCACCAAGAACCAAATTCAACAAAATCTTTCCCATGTGATGGGGGAAATTGATGCAATGGAAACCATTTCTTCCTAAAGGAGAATGACTATTATAGGTGGATGCAAGTAGGCATCCAAATCTAACACCGACTTATAAAACGTCCTACATATTGCTAGTTCTACAACTAGTTTTAGGTATTAAGAATTTTTTGGTCACTTTCCATGCACTATTTTATAATTGCCATGTTATCCAAACACATAGAACCCAAAATAAGCTTTGTGATGATTCAAGAAATTCCCCAAATAGAGTTTGTATTCAAATATTGTGGTGTCAAGAAGTTGAAGTAAATACAACATTCCTTGGGGTTTACATTCCTTTTTTCATCTCATCTCCCAAGGTTAGGGTTTTTGATCTTAGGGTTTTACACATTATGTTAGAAGGAAATTCCAGCCTCGTGTGATAGAATTTTTGAAAATTATTGTAGTTGACACATCTCTTCTCAAAGACAAGCTACCACCATTCTAACCATTTTTTTTTGTTTTACATATTTTAATGTTTTCACTATTTCATTCATTAATAGAGTTTGGGTTTCACTGTATTCATGTGCTCTTTGTAATATCTTTGTGTTATCGCACCTATTATTTCTATACTCATTTCATTCTAAACATAATTTGAATCATTTATAGTGAAAGGGAAGGAGGAGTTGGTTTGCATGTTGAAAAGGTACCTCTATGGCTTCAAACAATCTCTAAGATTGTGATATCAAAGTTTTGATACCTATATATTGGGACTTGGATTTTCAAGAAGCAAATTTGATGACTATATGTATTCCTAGTAGGTTGGTGATCATTTAATTTATGTGTTATTACATGTTTATGATACGTTGCTAATTCAAAACAAGGAAATTATCAAGGATCCTAAATCTTAATTATCCTCTAAGTTTTATGTAAAGGATCTTAGTGCTATGAATTTATTTTGGGCACGCAAATTAAAAGAGAACGTATAATACATAGACAATAAATTATGATTGACTCAAAGGAACTCCATTGAGACAATATTGCATAGGTTTAATAAGTAGGAATGTAAACTAGTCAAGGTTTCTACTCATATAGATGTAAAGTTATTTGCAGAACAATGACCCAAGACATAAAACAATCTAGAGGAAATGCCTCTTGTTCCTTATGTGAGTGTCATTGGAATTTTGATGCATGCTATCATCTATACTATACTAGACATTGCCCATGCAATGGTAGTTTTGAGAAAATATATGTCAAAAATAGTGAAAAAAAATTAGATAGTTGTAAAGATGGTATTTGCATATTTGTGAGTTACTTCAAATTATGCAATATGCAACGAGGAAATACTTGGACCGAACAAAGTGATAGATTTTGTTGATGTAGGCTAGGATGGAGATCATAATTGTAGAAAATCGACTAGTAGTTATGTGTTTAGCCTATTTGGTGGAGCAATTAAATGGATGAGAAAGAGGTAGGTTGCAGTTGCACTCTCAACTACAAAATTCAAGTATATGGTACCAACACATCGTAGTAAGAAACATGTATGTTTAAGAATATTATGTTCAAGTATTGGTTTTGTATAGAAAGTGGTAAGGATAGATTGTGATAGTCAAAGTGCAATGTTTTTGGAAATGAACCATGCCTATCATGCTAAGATGAAACACATTATAGTGAAATACCATTTTATTTGAGACGTGGATGAAGATGAGAAGGTGTTGTTAGAGAAATTTGACACCTTAAAAAATGTTGCAGATTCATTAATGATGTTTGTGGGTATTGAGAAGTTTTCTTGGTGGAGGAAATCAATGGGATTATGTACTCCAAGCAATTGAGTTTGTGATTGTTTGGGCCCCATTGAAAAGTATTTAAGAAATGGGAGATTGTTGGATGTGTTATATTATTTGCAAGTATAGACTGTACATCTTGACACATTTGGTCAAGTTTTTTTTTGCACCTTATTTTTCAGAGGTCATTATAGGTGTATTTTTGGTTTTTTTGGGTGATTTTATCCCATGGTTGTATATTCATTGTAATCTAATCTGAATTAAAGGATTATGGTTGTAATCTAATCCTGGTTAGTGAATTATGATTAATTGATGTTGCAAAATACCTAAATATTGTATTGTGAATGTTCAAGATAATACAATGAGATATATAGGTGTGGTTCTAAGTAAAGTTGGTTTCTCTAATAAAGTGTTTCCAAGGTAAATATTGTGTATATTGTGTTGATATTATGGTAGCTACGGGAGGCATTTACCTCCACATGTAAACCTGACGAGAATAGAATATTTCAGGAAGCAAGAAGAAACCCTAATTAGTTGGCTAATAACCCTAGAAGACAAGTCAACTCAAGAAGATAATTTGTATTAGGTTATTGGCCTCCAAGAGAACGACTAAAAGAAATATTATATACTAAGTAAATAGGCACCCAGAATGAGAAGTCGACCTAGGCATTTTGTCAGTTTTAGTATAAATATAGGAGGCCAGTCTTAATTCTGGTAGGCATTCTCAGAACTGCAGAAGCAACACTTGTGCGCACTACAGTTGGCCAGTTTGTGCACAAGTTTGGAGGAGAGTTGTCGTTGCCGCTGCTGCAACTAGCAGATTTTGGTTTTGGCCTGGGCTCTCGCTTGGTTATGGTTTGGACTCTTTGATCAGCTCTTGTTACTCCTATTTGCTGCGCTATCCTTGGAGAGAGGTGCGTTATCTTGTTTGTCTATCTAACCTAGGGTTTTCTTCCAGAATGATTCTCTGTCAAGGTTAAGGTGTTCGGGGGTGGCTTCGGCCTATGGTTGGGTGATAATAGTGATATTGTCTATGGTTAAATGAGCACATCCATTATATTCTAACAAGTTATGAGCCCACACCTCCTTCATTTAGTGTAACCACTGGAAGGGAGCATAGCCATAAGGATACTAAGCTCATTGAAGAACTGTCTCTAGGGTTTCTAACAGAAGCAGTTACTAAAGCACTGTCGCTAGGGTTTCTAACAGAAGCAGTTACTAAATAATTGTCGCTAGGGTTACTAGCAGGTACAATTGTAGAAACTCTAATTCTCTCGTTGAGGCACCTTAAGTGAATGGATTGACCTAATTTTTGGATAGACTAGTGCTCCCTAGCCTAGCGCATCTCCTGGTACTCTCAACAAGCCAAGACGTCAAGTTTGAGTTTTTGCTCAAATCTAGGGTTGACCAAGTCAAAGCAACCATGACTTACTCTATGAAGTCAGAAAACAAGTTAGATGGGGATTCTAACTTCATAGCATGGAAGACAAGGATTGACCTCATCCTTTCCAAGAATAAAGTGTTGGATATTGTGAAAGGAAAGATCGTGGAACTAGAGTTTGAAGAAGGAAAAGAGAAGGAACCGCAGAACGTTGCAGTTATGGAGAAGTTCAAAGACAGTGACGTCAATTCCATGAGTATCATAATGGACTCTATAAAATACCACTTGATACCCTACATATCCCATCTTGACTCATCTAAGAGGATGTATGATGCCCTAACAAACCTCTTCTTAGTCAAAAACATTAGACAAGTAATGAGTCTGAAGAATGAGCTCCGTGACATGAAGATGAATGATGATGACAGCATAACATCATACTTTGTGAGAATCTCTCAATTAAGAGATCAACTACAAGCTATTAAAGAGATCATTTTAGAGAAGGAATTGGTAAACATAGTACTCAATGGTCTTCCCAAGATATGGGATGCATTTTCCGCGAGCATGAACACAAGGAAGGAGTATCCTACATTTGAAGAAATTTGGACTTGTTGTGCACAAGAAGAATCAAGGATCAGTGCAAAAGAGAAACCCCAAAAATAAATACGATGATCAAGATTTCACAACAAGGTTCAAGAATTTTAGGAATAAAAGGAAGTTTGGCTCGAGGAAGAAGCCAAATCAAGAGAAAGATATGTCAGAGATACATTGCTTCAACTGTCGAAAATATGGCCACTACAAGAATCATTGTCCCGAGCTAAAGAAAAGGAAGGAGACACATGAAGCATCAGTTGCTAAAGAAAAGGAGCCTTCAAAGAAGACTAAGCAGAATGAAACATACTTATTCTTCTAAGACAAGGTAACGATACTCCTCATAGTTCTTGTACATACCATGTTTTCTGTACATATCTTGCATATCTATTTCCTAGAAGATAATATGTTCCAAGAGAAGCTATACCTATCATGGAAGAACAACAAGATAAGGATTGCTATCACTATGACTACAAGTCAGACAATACACATGAAAGGATGAAGTACATCAACAACCCTTGGTAACAATTCATGTGAAAGATATTCCATAAGTAACAGCTGCAAGATAAGCTGAAATCAGAATCAATCTTGAAGAAACCTAGAAGAAGTAAAGACAGAAAGAAGTCAACAATCAAGAGGAAATTGGAAAAATATTTGTGACAATTTACATAAGGCAATAAGGATGCAAACGAAAGCGTGGACTCTCCTAGATGGAGAGAGTCGATTACATATTTCCAAAATAAGAGCATGCATTCATGCATGAAGCAAGGATTAGGAGGGAGCTAATCCTAAATTATATAATCCATTGAAGATGATGAAGTATCTATCCATGGAAGCAACCACGAAAAAGCAACACGTGTTCAATGTGACCTTAGAAGAAGTCTTCTTCGAAAAGAAGTCTTAAAGTATCACTGGTTGTCCATCCACATCCATGATCCTATGATGAAAGGAAGAAGTTGGAATCTTCAGGGCATGGAATCTATAGAAAAATCCATGGACCTAAGAGCTAAAGAAAAACATAAGGAAGAACATGAAGATTCCAAAAGAGAAAGAAAATACATAACAACCAGTCATTGTATCGAGAATCACAAGACTACCAGCCTGACCTGAACTCACTAAAAGAAATCAAGCAGAGGAAATGAAAGTTGTGATGAAGAACAATGTATGGAAGACTTATGAATGTTAGCACTGTGAGATCCATAACTAGAGGTTTCTCCTAGATGGAGGGAGAAGACTATGATGATTGCTTGTTCTAGTAAACCAAACATACCTCTACATGAGCCATTATATCATCTGCAATATCCATGGGTTGGATTTTACATTAGATGAATGCAAAGACTGTTCTCCAGAATAATTGAACAAAGAACGATGTAGAACAACCTCAAGGCTTTGAGGTATACCAGGAAGATACTCTTGTATGCAAATGGAAGAAGGTTTTGTATGGATTCAAACAACTTGGTGCGGAGCCTCCAATGCACAACAAAAGCATGGTGAAAACCTTCTATAACAAATATAATGTATCAGAATGGTTACTCAGAACTCAAGGATGATGGATTTCCAATCCATCACAAAGCTCTCATGATGACAGAAGAAGTACCACTTGGATATGTTCCAAGTTTGACCCTTGCCACGATGTTATGAGCTAGCAAAAAACAAAAGAGATGAATTCAACTATGATGATCAGAGCTATATGAAGCCTTCATAAAACTAGTGTTCCAAAAAGACTGAAGTACATTGAGATCAAGCATTACATTCTCCGTGATGAATTCCATAAAGGAGAAGTGGTTCTCCAATATATATCTTCACAAATGAGTAGATAAGCAAACATTTTGGTAAAGCCTTTGTTCAAGATGAAAGAGTTTGTGTACTCAAGTTGGAGCTCGTGGAGATGACTTCTTTATTGAAAAAGGAAGAGATGAATCCTAGGTTGGGAGGGAGCACTGATGTGTTATTGATTTATGGACAGCCATTTTTCAGTTTGAAAAATGGTCCAGGATGAGTAGTTCCTTTCCAGTTCAGAAAGTGGTTTGAGATTTCTAACGGACAAGAATTTTCCAGTTCGGAAAATGGTCTAGATCGAACAGTCATTTTCGTAATGAAAATGGTTCGATGGATTGTTGATGTACCATAGACAATGATTCCCCTTGTGGTTAACATAGGGAATGTTCTAGGACAGTCTCTCTTCTTGACGGTCACTCTCAGTAGTGGTCAAGAAGAGTGGTATGCCTTGCCGGATAGTCATTCTTTCGAAGCTCATAGTTGTGAGCAGTTTAGAAGAATGGTTCATTTTGGAGGTTGGTGCAAGACAGTCATTTGCTTAGGAAATGGTCCAGACAGTCATTCCCTAGGGAAGATTCATTCTCTCCAAGTTTCGCTTTGTTTAGTTCTGGAGGAATGGCCCAGATAGGTGAATGGTCCATGTTCAACAATCAGGTACAGGCATTCCTTAGGGCATATTCATTATCTCCAGGTTGCACTTTGTTTAGTGCCAGAGGAATGGTCTAGATAGGTGAATGGTCTAGGCTCAGAAATCAGGACAATTATTCTTCCTTTCTTGAGAAGAATAGTCCAGATAACTCATCGTTGATGTTTTACTTTCTTAGGGCAGATGCTCTTCCAGATCTCACAGATGTGAGTGGAAGAATGGCCCAGATGATTCAACTTATATATCATAACAATGTTTTCTTTGCAGGTTGATGATATGATTGTTATGGAGACTGTATGTCTCCGGACAATAGATGTATACTACTGTAGTGGAGGTGTTCCACTGATTGTGACTATATGTCACTGATCAAGTATCTGTGTGCTACTTGGTGTGGAAGTGTACCACTGGATTGTAGTTGTGTGCTACTATGGATAGACACAGTTATGTTCTATTGAATGGCATTGTTCTGATCACCTTGAAGACTATCAGTAGTGTTGGAAATGATTATTAGCTAGATGGATGATCAATGGACAGAGATTTCCCAAACGAAAAATGGTTCAGAACGTTTATTCTTCTAGGACATATGTCTGAATTAGAAGAATGGCTCTTGTGTCACTCTGTGGAGTGAATGACTTATCTAGCATCATGTCTGATTACTCAAATGGAGTATGGTTTCAAAAGATGATGCAACTGATGACACTGATAATGATGATGGTACTCATGATCTAGTCATGAGAGAGTCTATACGACTATGTTGATGCTACCGAGTAAATGGTATGTTTGTGCTCAAGACCATTACTTTCAAATACCTCTCTATATTATGGTAGTTGCGGGAGGTATTTACCTCCACGTGTAAACCTGATGAGAATAGAATATTCCGGGAAGCAAGAAGAAACCCTAATTAGTTGGCTAATAACCCTAGAAGACAAGTCGACTCAAGAGGATAATTTGTATTAGGTTATTGGCCTCCAAGAGAAGAAGTTGGCTAAAATAAATATTATATACTAAGTAAATAGGCACCCAGAATGAGAATTCAGCCCAGGCATTTTGTCAGTTTTAGTATAAATACAGGAGGCCAGTCTTCATTCTGGCAGGCATTCTCAAAACTGCAGAAGCAACACTTGTGTGCACTGTAGTTGGCCAGTTTGTGTGCAAGTTTGGAGGAGAGTTGTCGTTGCAGCTGCTACAGCTAGCAGATTTCGGTTTTGGCCTGGACTCTCTCTTGGTTATGGTTTGGACTCTATGATCAACTCTTGTTACTCCTATTTGGTGCGCTATCCTTGGAGATAGGTGCGCTATCTTGTTTGGTTATCTAACCTAGGGTTTGCTTCCAGAATGATTCTCTGTCAAGGTTAAGGTGCTCAGGGGTGGCTTCGGCCTATGGTTGGGTGAGAATTGGGATATTGTCTATGGCTAAATGAGCACATCCATTATATTCTAACATATTGTTTGTGAATGTGCCATTATTTCTTCTATTTTAAGATTAGATTAGTATCACTTCTATCGATCAAATTTATCAATGTCTTCACATTTAATCTTTATATAGCCTGAGCTTTAATACATAAATTATATTTAAACTATAAATAAATAAATAAAAAACCTCTATTTTTATAAAATTTATTATACTTGTGTATTTAAATTAACCCTTTTCCATCTCATTTACCACAATGATATGGAAAATAATTAAAATTTAAAACTATAGTTAATAGAGTTTATCATAGGCCTTTTCACACTAACATGAATAGAGTAGTCTCATGCCCAAATATCCCAAAAGTTTACCCAACATCACATTTCTCATCAAAATAATTTCCATTTAGCCAATAAGGATTTCCAATCAAGATTTTCTAAAATCAATTATCTTCAACAAATAAATTTAACAAAATATGTTTTAAAACATGTTATGAGATACTCTAAAAATAATGTAACAACATTAAAAAAGACACTATAATGAAAAAATAACACACTATAACTACTAAACTCGTTAATATTAAACCCCTTATGACTCATTTTCCATGACAACACGGGAGTAACTAAGATACTATTTAGTAGAGTAACACAATGTTACCTTGTTACCTTACTTTGAAGGACAATGCCTACCTGCCCTCCCTAAATAAATGAAGGATAAATACAATATTTTTCATCATTATCCCCTATTTTCCATGACAACACGGGAGTAACTAAGATACTATTTAGTAGAGTAACACAATGTTACCTTGTTACCTTACTTTGAAGGACAATGCCTACCTGCCCTCCCTAAATAAATGAAGGATAAATACAATATTTTTCATCATTATCCCCTACTTAGAATCTAAAGAAAGAAAGAGTACATAAAACTATAAAAACAACCTTCTTATGCCATGCCAAATTTAACTTTATCCTCATATATGTATGTAACATCTATTGCATAGAATATATTTGTTTTTTTATATATATGTAACATCTATTGCACATAATAGATTAGATTTGTTTTTTGTTTGATATATGTAACATCTATATATGTATGTAACATCTATTGCATAGAATGTATTTGTTTTTGTTTGATATATGTAACATCTATTGCACATAATAGATTAGATTTGTTTTTTGTTTGATATATGTAACATCTATTGCACATAATAGATTTGTTTGAGAAGCCACTAACATATATCTATAACCAAGTCCCTATTGTACAAGCTCAAACTACAATAACAACCGATATGTATATCTCTTCATAAAAGGTACATGTAATATATTGGTTGAAAAAGTCACTAACAGAGACCTTGGGAAAAGTACTTAACATATATGTTAAAGTTCAACAACTAAAATGCATAATGTTTGATAACTTTTGGGTAGGCTAATAATCTGAACCCATCATCAAATGAATGGGATTTATGTAAAAGAAAACTCTCTTGAAAAAGTCACTAACTCAGACCTTGGGAAAAGTACTTAACATATATGTTAAAGTTACAACAACTAGAATGTAGAATGCATAATGTCTGATAACTTTTGGTTAGGCTAATAATTTCTTCCCATCATCAAATGAATGAGATTTATGTAGAAGAAAACTCTATGTCTAAGCACTTTTGGGTAGGCCAGTAATCTCTTCCCATCATAAAATGGAATACATGTAGGAGGAAAAAATATGGTGTGAGTACGTGAATTTAACGAATAAGGACAATGTAGTGTTGTCTCCCAAAGTACTTTCTCCCTCCAACTTATAATTTATTTCCTTCTTCCACCTTAAAGTAAGGTAAGTGGTTTTCACTTCACTTGTCTTGTCCTCTCATATCATGATACCCTTTATTTATTATTATTGGGCAATAAACTTCATTGGTTTGATACAATTTTGAATGTATTAGAAAATGATTTAATATAATAGATGTAATGGAATATTTTCTTTTCACTTAATGTATACATGACATGAGATCTTGTTTGAGAAAGGTAGGACTCCATTACAACATACATCATTAATATACAATATATCATAATTAAAAAAAAATCATTATAGATAAGATTTTAAGGATATATATAATATTATCAAAAATAATAATTAAATGTATATAATTTAAATGGATCATATGTTTTTTATTTTTTTAAATGAAAATGAAAAAATGATTTAACAAAAAGATTATAAAATAAATAGTATTAAGTATATCTAATCACAAATTAAGTTGATTTTGAATCCGCTAAATCAATAATTAATCTTAAATCCATCTTTTATTCAAATTAACAATATAATTATCATTATCAAATTAACGATGCAATTATCATTATCAAGACTAAATCCATTTTTTTTTCTCAAATGAACAATGGGCCATTGTCAAGAAAATTACAACAAATAGCATTATGAAGGATTCATCTTTATGCCCACATGATGAGCAAATGGAAAGGAATCTGCAAAGAAAATTGCAACAAAGAGCATTATGGAGCATTCATCTTTTTGTCCACATAATGAGCAAATGGAGAAGAATCTAGAGCAGATGGAAAATGACAAGCAATAAGAACTTGTGACAAATCATTAACTTTAGAGAAGTCAACGTCACAACCAAAGGAGGACATCACTTATAAAAGTAAAAAGGCTTCCCTCAAAGGGGCCAAACACTTCCTAAACGTACCATCAACGTTGAAGATATTTTTAGGATCCTCTCGCTTGCTTCCCTACCAGTGGAATGCACCTTGCTTTTGGCATGTAGTGATTTTTTAATTAACAATAAAGTCATTTCATTAAAAGCTAAATTTATAATTACCCGGGCCACTCATCATGTCTAAATGTCAGGCGTTTGTGGCCCACATGGCACCTAAAACCATGATAAACCTTGAAATATGCCATGGTCTCGTCCCACGTGGAACAGATGACCGATAACCAATTAACGCAATAGCTATGATGGCAGGTTGACTGGGTATTTCTGACTAAACTATTTAAGAATAATACATGTAAATGATAAATTCAGAGAAAATGTTTATGATGTCATGATCCACGTCAGCTCACCGGCCTTTGATTCGACACCGACATAAAGGTTAAGGGGTCGAGAAAGCTCTACCTAATTGGGACGATATACGACTCAATCCCACTCTCTCGTACTCCAAACTGTTCTCGTTGACTCTATGCATAGTGACTCCACTTGCGACGATAAACTTTTTCTTTTCACTTTTCACTAATATTTGTCACTTGAGTGTGCGGTCGATACTCTTAGTTTCGGTCAGACTCTACGAGGGGTCGATAATTTTAGCCACCCAAGTCTTTTTCTTCCTCTTTTTTTTTTTTTTTTTTTGAAAAAATCAATTATTTTTTTTCATATTCATATTAGCCATGAAGATTGCACTCAAATGGTGCTATATCTCAACTTGAACTAACCATGAAGGCAACCAAGCTTTTCAAGAGCAAACCACACTTTTAATTTGATGGTTGTTCTAAAGAGATATCGTAGTGTGGCAAAAAGCTCTTAACACAAAAATTCTAACAATAACGATAAAATGTTGAGTCAAAGCACATGTAATGCCATCGAATTACACTACAATTCAAACCAAAAAATTCATTCAAAATGGAATGATATAGAGCCTCCACAAAATGAAGTGAGCCCTCTTACATAAAATATTGATACGTTGATCTCACTTCTCTACTCCAAGAACTAGGTAGAGAAACTTTTAGAGGAATACAATTTACTCGCT